>RPOG01002105.1:37500-45418 GCA_008086565.1 Thalassoma bifasciatum | reverse complement strand
GCGTTGCATTTTTGTTCTGGGTGACTCTAAATCTTGCCGCTGTCTTTCAAGTCTTTTTCTGAATTTGTCAGTTTTTCTTTTCTCTTGTTCAAGTTTTTCCTCCAGAGCATTAATTTCTCTGAATAGTTTAGACACCCTGCTCTTGACTGTCTTCCTTCCAGCACTACGTTGTCTGAAATGATACATATGCAGACAAAATTGTTGCGGTCTTTCACTTGATGTCAGACAGACTATCACCCCATCCCTCACCCTTCTTGCTGAGCTCATAAATGCATATTGAACAAATCAAAGATAACAACCATTTACTCTACTCTTTTCACCATGATAACATCTATTGCTGAAACCTTTTTTTTTCAATAAATTTCTACCTTGACATCTGAGGCTCAACTTCAGGACTCGGGGGTGGAGTAACCTGGTTCTTTATCTCTTTCTTTTTTCTCTGGTCTGGCGTTGTGCTCTTCTCCAGTACATTCTCTTGCATCTCTTCTCCCTCTCACTCAAATCTTCAAAAGTCTTCACCCTCCCTAGCCGTCTGTCATCACTGCCACTTTTCTCTGTGTTTCTTTAAATATGCAGCCCTTCTCTCAGGATCAGCATCACACACTTCTTCTTACTTGTGTCCTATTGAAGTCTACTGTGCAGTTTTGCTGGACATCCTCTGACCTGAGTTCCTGGAGCCTTGAATCTGGCCTAAGTCCAATAACTTTTTCCCCTTAGTTTTTATGCTGCCAGCACAGACTTGTCCTCTTTGCATGCAGTAAGTGCTCCATGTTGGGACGGTAGGACATGGCAGTTGGTCAAACATGAGATGGTGTCAATAAACGCCATAGCACAAACACAGAAGGTTCTCATTAGTTTGCTGTGAGAACATATCTTGTCCCTTGTAAATGTGGTTTCCAAAAAATGCAAATCTTAGCTTCCCACTCTTTTCTTGTTTGTTTATTCTGCTGTAGACCAGGTTTGAACAAGAAGACCCTCATGTGAATATGGGTTACAATGGTCAAAGATTGCCACGCCAAAGATGCAAATGAAGACTTGTCAATGGGCCATTTTCTTAAGTATTTCTTGATAAGTTGTTTGGGCAACCATCAAAAGCAATGACAAAAAGACCAGGAAGGAGGAGTTTGAAGCATAGTGGCAGCATAAAACCTAGTGGGGGTCACATTTTTGATCTTAGGCCACATCAAAGGCTCCAGGAACTCAAGTCAGAGGATGTTCAGCAAAACTGCTCAAGAGACTTCAATGGGACACAAATAAGAAGTGCAGGCCAGTTGACTGACCCAACTTGGGCACAGACTTGACCTCTTTGCATGCAGTAAGTGCTTCTTGTTGGGGCGGTTGCACATGGCAGTTGGCAATAGATGGAGTCAAAAGGCATCATGGCACAACCAGACCACCTCAAACAGAGACACTGGTGTTTGCTGTGTTCACAAGTGCTTCTCTTTGGGGTTGTCTTGTTGTGGGTTTTGTATGTTATGTGGTACAGGCTGTTGAACAAAAAACAACTCACTATGTTTCCTTCTGTTCTTGTACATATATTTTGTCAGCAGCATTTCCCAAACACAAGCACTCACTTGATATCTGACTGCAGTAAGTGCTACTAGTTGGGGAACTGTTGCTGAGCAGGAGTGAAAGACCTGATCGTCCATGGTCAACAATCCTTATATTTATCTGAAGTCTGTATCATGACCCGAACTGGAGCACTGACCTGTCAGTTGAAATCAGCAAGTGCTTCTTGTTGGGGCTGTTATTAAGGACAAGAGGATTTGGAAGCAGGAAAGTGAAAAGGTTTCTCTCAGATGACTCCAAAAAGATCCACTGCTGGATTTTATAACAAAAGTGCTTCTCTTTGGAGTTGTCTTGGCAGAATAATTACTGGCACATCATTTAGCATTTTGAAATCGAATGAAAAAAGTAGAGTCAGGCATGTCATGGCAGCTTGTTTACTGGGTTGTTGTCAGGATCTGGGTTGTCTCATGGTCAATCAGACACCACTTTTCTTGGGACCTAGGTGTGTGTAGATTTTTCCTCAAAATCCTCTCCATCAGAGGGCCTGGTCAGTGCAGACCTCCCTGCACGAATGAGTCACCACTTCTCCTCCTCTGCAACTTGGCACAAAGGCCTTGTTGTTGCTGTTGCTGTAAATTTTTCTCAAAATCCTCTCCATCTGAGGCCCTGGTCAGTGCAGACCTCCCTGAGTGCTCCTTTCTGACCAACACAGTTCAAGACCCAGCAAGAGAATCCACATTGGAGATGCTGGGGATTGAACCCAGGACCTCATACATGCAAAGCATGCGCTCTACCACTGAGCTACATCCCCCCCTTGTCACCAGCTGAGCACCTTTGCCGTGACCCGGATTCGAACCGGGGTTGCTGCGGCCACAACGCAGAGTACTAACCACTATACGATCACGGCTGCTCTGCTGGGCTGAAATCATTCTTTTTGTCTCAGAGCAGTTGGAGTCCAGGACAGGAATTGGCTTACCTTCAGTGTCTCAGGTTGTTTTTTATTGTCACAACAGTTGCTCAAGTTGTACCTGGGGCTTACTCTTCACCGTGTTTCTGCTCTCAGAGAAACATCAAGAACTTCCATTGAACTGTTTATTGATTTCATTTAGTCAATTTTATGCTCTTAGAAATGCATATTGTTCATGCAACCACACTTTTTATAAATCAACTACAAGCTGATATTGTACATGCACACAGAAAAATATCCACCCTGTCATTGACAATTTCAGCTCAGAGTAAATACAATGTAATTACATAGGATTTCTGACAGGGTGATAATTGTTTACTGTTGTTNACAACAGTTGCTCAAGTTGTACCTGGGGCTTACTCTTCACCGTGTTTCTGCTCTCAGAGAAACATCAAGAACTTCCATTGAACTGTTTATTGATTTCATTTAGTCAATTTTATGCTCTTAGAAATGCATATTGTTCATGCAACCACACTTTTTATAAATCAACTACAAGCTGATATTGTACATGCACACAGAAAAATATCCACCCTGTCATTGACAATTTCAGTAAATACAATGTAATTGCATAGGATTTCTGACAGGGTGATAATTGTTTGCTATTGTTAGGATTTAATGAACATATGATAGACTTTCATTTAGCAAGCTGACTGTGTGCTGATTAAGAAATATATTTAGATTTTCTGAAAAGTACACACATTTATTGATATTTCACCATGACAGAGTGGACATGTTTAGCTTGACAACATCCATCAACAAACATAATGCGACACAAAATATGAAATATAAATTCTATCACTGAAATAAATACTGGCAAATACTGACTCTACAACCAGCCATTGTTTCAGCTTCAATTGAGTAAAAGAAAAAATTGGTGGTGATGTCACTGAAAACACCAGACGATCCCTTAAAGGGGCAGTTACCCATTTATGACACAATTTCAGGTACACATGCAATATATTCAATGTAAGTATGAAAATAGATTATATCTGATCAACACAACTTGATTTTAACAAATAACTTGTTGGAGACAATAAACCATTTGTAATACTTTTGATTTAGTTTCATTTAAGCACTTATTATACACACTGTGGTTAGCAGAGCAGTGTGTGTGACAAACCAAAATCAGGTACATCCAATGACAGAAAGTGGTATAAACGAAGGAAACACATTTTAAGTGACGTATCATTGCACTGGTGTCTGCAAATGTCTGACCACTTAAAATAAAACCTCAGAGTTTCTGCTGCATTTTCATGACTGAATGATTCTGCTGAGGACACTGAAGACTCTTTATAATGACATTGAGCCTTTGGTGTAAGATAAATATTATTATCCAAGTTTCAGAGATGTGGGTGAAGACTTTGCCTTGTAAACGAGTGCTGGTGCTGGGTCCACATATGACTAATACTGACGTCATTACACAGATGTTCACTTGTACAGACATAAACCTCTGACCTATTGTAAGTACAGTAAAGAAAATTTTATGAAATAAAAACTACTCAAAGTGTAGCCTTGTGGGAATAAATATGGAAAAGTGATTGCTTTGAAACTCTGTCTTATTATCATACTAGTACGAAAGCTAAAACACTGTAAGTCAAATGTAGATATTTCTGACCAACTTAAAACTCGAAAAAACAAAGTTTCATTCAGAAGAAACTTTTATTTTGAGCATATTTCAATTATTCCAAAAAGCCCCCCCTCAACTCTGACTTATTTTTTGGTTCTTGTAAAAACCAATTCACACAAAGTAAAGCAAAATAGTTTTAGAGATGCATACATTACATAAAGAACACTCGACATCTTCCAATGAGGTTACAGGTGATGTGGTCAGTTTGTTAAACTGATAAATGTCAATTAATGGAACCAGCATTTCTTATGAGAAATCTGATGCTACGCAAAGAATGTCACAACTATGATCTTTTGGGTCTACTACACTGTGAACATGAAACTTAAAATTATATGAAACTAAATGAGCCCAAAAAAGAGAGAAAACCTTGATGTCTACAACACACTGACTACTCGATACAACAAAGACCATATAATCAAGTATAAAAATATAATATTTAAATAAACTTTGAGCTGATATTTCATAACAAATAACTTATTTCATCAGTACACTTACATAACTTCTAAGAAGGTGAATCGTTGTCATGCTTCTGTGTTTTGTGGTCATCTTTTATTGCAGCAGTGATACAAATCTCAAATATTTTCTAATTCCCATAAAAACAAATGCTTTTCTTTTTTAGTTTTTCAACAATAACTGAGTAGTATCAAACTGTGTGTTAGTGACTTTCCATCAGGCTCCACTGGTCAGATCTCTCTTCTTCTTCTTCTTCTTCTTCTTCTTCTTCTTCTTCTTCTTCTTCTTCCAGGTGTCATCAGACTCACAGCCCTTGTAGAAAATTGTCAGGTCACCATCTGTGTCCATCTCACTCTTCAGGAAAGTTTCCAAAGTCTTCAGGGGGACTTCCACTCCTTTTTGCTCTGTGTTTGCATTCACACGTATCGGAGGTATTCACCTTGTATTTGGAGTGGAGTATTCCTCTCAATACCAGCTTCGCACCCGTCGTCATTCGGTTGGTATTCATAAACCCCTAATGGTTCACAAGGGACAAACGAACAAACTAGTGACGTCGTCTTTACCACTGGGGTCAGTGGTGCTTCCTAAATGACACCGTTTTCAACAATTCCACTGCTCGAATGACGTCCATGTATGGGTTCCAGGTAGATTCCATGAAGCTCGTGAATAATGGGACAACGTTAGTCAGAGTATAAGTCGAGGATTTGTCATCTGGTTCCAAGTGGTGCACGTCTGGGTTTAGGGGGCCACGTCTGTACTCTACAGCATCTGTGTAGTCCTCCAGCACTGACTGACTGGCCCCAATCAGAGGGGGGGTGTTGTCAGTAAGAGGTAGGACTCTCATGTTGCTGCTTTCACCACCAGAAACCAACTATATTGGGAAGACAAAAAAGTATGACCAAGCATGGCAAGAACTGGATTAAATGATGTGCTGTGTGTATGGCTGTTTTTTTTTTTTTTTTTTTTTTTTAGGGAAAACTTACCCCTATACATAAGTAACTACATGAAAATAGAATATGTTAGGTAGTGGCTTTTAGCTAAACCAAACTGAATAGCTACTGGTTACAGTGACATATCCTAACAGCCAACAGAGTAAGAGCTAACATCTTGTCAAGCTCTGGCAACAGAATGGAAAAGTATATTTTCCAAAGTGTAAACCTTTCTTTGATGCAAATGTTGAGAGACATATCTGTACAATTAAAAGGTGCAGATCCCAGGAATATCATCATTTTTGTCCTAAGCCTAAAGGCAGATTTATGTTATCAAATAATGCCTCCAACTAGTAAAACTAACACAAGCCTTTGCCTATATAGTATGAATTTTACTACGTGGAAACGACTAACAAGTTTGAAATGAAAAAGAAAAGAGTTTATATCATAAGTAATTGAATATTATGTTCTCTTTGACAAAACTCTAAAATCTCTTCGTCATTTTGTCAAAAAGTGGTAACAATGACAACTTAAACACTGTTTTATGTTGACATCATTTACTGTTCAGCTTCCTCTACTTTAACACAAGCAGCAAATAAAAAGAGTCACATCATAGAGTGGGTCTTTTCTCTACCTGTGGCTCATACATCCATGGTGTGTCCACCCTTTTCCTCCCATCAGACTTCATAAAGATGTAGGCTGAGTAGACAGGAAGGCGGTGGCTGCTGTCATACAGGGTGGCATAGCGCAGTTTGTCTGCGTACTTCTGACAGATCCTCTTCAGAGAAGTTCCCTTTATTTCTGCCGGTGGTGTCTGCATGTAGAAGAAATGGCTGCAGTCTCTGAAGCTGTTTGAAACACTTGCACTCACCACTGTTAGCAGAGAGAAAGACAGGATGTATATGCAAAACAGCTGCATCAACACACAAGTGGAGACAGAGAAATTCACTGAAAACATGGACATTTCCTCATCACGTGGGCCTGTCATACAAACAGCAGGAGTAGAAATCAAGATGAAGAGTGTCAGGTTCAGAATGCTGTTATAGTCCTGTAGTCTAGTGGTAAGGACTGTAGAAACTCAGTATGTAAATCAACAGTAACTCATGGAGGAGCCATTGGTTGGACGGCTGGATGATCTTCCCACTGTGCTTGTGCTCACATAATTACTTGTTCAGTAATTTCTCTCATTTTACTATTTACTTCACATTTGGAAATAGAATGACTAAAAAGTTTCCAACGAAAAAATAATTCTGAAAAAGCATTTGTTGTGTATTGGGTAAATATTGTAACTTTGATTAAATACATTTAAGGAGTGAAAACATTTTGTTTGTTTATTTTTTAGTTTGAAGCTATCTGAACTTTGATCGTGTACCCTATAAGGCACTATGTAAAACTGTAAAAACTGCTTTTTAGACTGCAAATTGAATGACTTGACCTTTGCTCATTCCCACGTCTCTGTTTTCAATAAGACAGTTTTTAGCTCTTATTCAGTTCTTAACAAAATTATGGCCTTCAACTAACCCGATTGATTTACATGGAAACAGTTGACGTAATACATTTCATCAGAGTTGATGTCTCTATTTTGGAGTGAGCCTTTTATTTGTTTTACATCTGTTTTTAGTCTCATTTCTGTGGTAAAAAAAATAACACTGCTTTATGGCAGCCATTTGGTAAAATTCAGCATGGCAGCTCTATAGGTGTCAGGGTGAATGGAAAATGTTTGTTCTTTCTTCTGGTAACTCATACCACATAGTTTCAACAAGTGCATGATTTTGATGAGCTCAACAAAAGCTAGACATAATCACAAAGTGAACCTGACTAAGCCATACAGAGGGGCTCGGAGGCCTCAAATTGCAGACACTGAAAGTCAGTGTCACTGTCCCAGAGCTTTTCTCTTCAGTTGTCCAGGGGAAGCACCAGGACCCAGGAACATGTCATTCAGCAGGCAAAATAGCCAGGAGTTGAACCTAGAATCTTCTGATCCGTATTCAGATGTGTTATCCATTGCGCCACAAGCCCCTGCTGCCTTGGTTGAGACCTACCCTCCACACCCACATCATACAAAGCCAGTGGGCTCTGAGTGGGACAACTGGGTTGGGAAAAGCTGCTGACAAAAGCCAAGCCAAGTCATACCAGGGCTGACCAAAAGGGCCATTGGCCCATGCCCACCACTTTGAATTAATTCTGAAAAAGCAGACAGCTGCACGCAAACCGGAATTTCACCTAACAAGTCCAGCTAAGATACTTTGCTGTGAACCTGGTATGAACCGTGGCCCCTGCTGCCACAACGCAAAATACTAACCAATTTATGGTCACGGTTGCTCTGCTGTAAGCATTCTTTTTGCCTCAGCTGCTGTGCCCTTTTGTGCCACTGTTAATGAGCGGCAAGTTTCAGGTTCCCTGGGATACCATTCCTCTGTGGTCTGTGATCTG
>RPOG01002105.1:0-35000 GCA_008086565.1 Thalassoma bifasciatum | reverse complement strand
CACTCTTATCTAATGTGTTCATTTTGCTGTGAATCAAAGTGGAGGAAGAAGACCCTCATGTGACGAGGGGGTACGATGGTCAAAGATTGCCTCTCTAGAGATGCAAATGGGTACTTGGTTATGGGCCATTTTCTTAAGTACTGCTTGACCAATTGTTTTGGGCAACCATCAAGAGCATTGAAACTGTAAGACCAGGAAGGAGGAGTTTAAAGCATGGTGGCAGCATAAAAAACCAGAGGGACAGGATGGGCCAAGACAGATGACTTCAGAGGCTCCAGGAACTCAAGTCAGAAGATGTCCAGCAAAACTGCTCAAGGGACTTCAACAGGACCCATGGAAGAAGTGCGGGCAAGTTGACTGACAAAACTTGAGCTCAGACTTAACCTCCTGCATGTGGTAAGTGCTTCTTGTTGGGACAGTACCACATGGCAGTTGTCATGTCAAACATGAAATGGAATCAAAAGATGCACAACCAGACCACCTCAAACAGAGACACTGGTGTTTGCTGTGTTCACAAGTGCTTCTCTTTGGGGTTGTCCTGTAGTGGGTTTTGCATGTTATGTGATATAGGCTGCCAAACAAAAACCACCTCACTTTGTCTTGTCATGACAGACCACTTTGTCAGCTGCATTTCCCAAACATGAACACTCACTTTATATCTGATTGCAGTAAGTGCTACTTGTTGGGGTACTGTTGCTGAGCAGGAGAAAAGACATGATCATCTTATTGTCAACAGAAAACAGTTCTTGTTATTTTCTCAAGTCTAAACCGTGACCCAAACTGGAGCAGCTGTGCAGAACGTCATTGTTTGCAAATAAGGAACAGAGAAGCACAGCTCACAACCAGACCACCTCAAACAGAGACACTGATGATTGCTGTGTTCACAAGTGCTTCTCTTTGGGGTTGATTTGGTGTGTGATTTGCATTTTATGCATTTTGTCAGCAGCATTACCCAAACACATGCACTCACTTGATACTTGACTTCAGTAAGTGCTACTTGTTGGGGTACTGTTGCTGGGCATGTGTCATAGACATGATCATCTGTTAATTGATGAAATAATCTCGCATAATTATCTCCAGTCAATATCATGACCCAAACTGGAGCACTGGCCTGTCAGTTGAAATGAGCAAGTGCTTCCTGTTGTGGCTGTTATAATGAACACATGCAACACATCAAAGAGGCTGAAAGCATGAATAAGTCCCTCATGTGACGAGGTGTTACATCAGACAAAGATTTCCCCACCAAAGATGCAAATGAAGACTTGGTTATGGGCCATTTTCTTAAAGTGAGAGCCCTCCCAAGGAGGTGCAGCCATCTTTCACACCTGCAATCATGTGACCCTAGCAACTTTTATAAGAGGGACAGGAGGGGGAACGACTGCCCATCAGGGCTAAAGACTCAGACAAACACCTAAGGAGTGAATTGGTTTCGGGTCCCGCTTGTTTTGCCACCAGCTGTATAAAAATCTAGTTCTCCACACCAAACAACTGAAGAAGTTTACTGGATGAGTGATGATTCGTCTAGTACTCACATGAGGTTGGTCCAGTTGATATGATTTTGGCTTGTTTGTGGTTTATCTTGACCTGGATGACTGAGAATATCCACAGATTCATTTTCTGAAGCAATGCTTGATCATTTGTTCTGGGCAAATATCGAGAGCATTGAAACTGCAAGATCAGAAAGGATGAGTTTATAGCATGGTGGCAGAATTAAAACTAAGAGGGAGAAGTCTTATAACTTAAACCACTTTAACGGTTCCAAGAACTCAAGTCAGAAGATGTCCAGCAAAACAACTCAAGATATTTCAACAGGACACAAGTAGGAGGGGTGCAGGCAAGTTGACTGACCCAACCTGAGCACAGACTTGACCTCTTTGCATGTGGAAAGTGCTTCTTGTTGGGGCAGTTCCACATGGCAGTTGTCATGTGGTCAAACATGAAATGGAGTAAAAAGGCGCCATGAAACAACCAGACCACCTCAAACAGAGACACTGGTGTTTGCTGTGTTCACAAGTGCTTCTCTTTGGGGTTGTCTTGCTGTGGGTGTAGCATGTTATGTGGCACAGGCTGCCAAACAGAAATACCACCTTGCTTTGTTCACCTCCATTAAAGTTCATCCAATTTGTCAGCAGCATTTCCCAAACACATGCACTCACTTGATATTTTTTTAATGGCAACAATTTTTGTTATCATCTCAAGTCTGTATCATGACCTTAACTGGAGCACTGGCCTGTCAGTTGAAATGGGCAAGTGCTTTTTGTTGGGGCTGTCATATTGGACAAGAGCAACACCAGGATTTGGAAGCAGTGAAGTGAAAAGGTTTCTCTCAGACAACTCCAAAAAGAAACACTGCTGATTCTTTCTTCAAAAGTGCTTCTCTTTGGGGTTGTCTTGGCAGGACAATAACTGGCAAGTGAATAGACTAAGTCTGCTGGAAGCATGGTGCAGCCACACCATGATCTTGCCACACATTTTTTTTTTTCCAAGATGGTGGCGCACAGGAGTGCAGCGGCTCCAGGGGACAAGCCCCCTTCAAGTACCTTGGCTGGTCCTGCCAGCCTTGGCACTTTTGCTTGTGGAAACAAGCGTAAAAGATATAGCCGAACCGAACTTATTAAAATAAGGAATGGTTCCGCTGAATACACATCAACTGCAACGACGACAACTACAGCAGCAACAAAAACAACAACAGCCGTCAACAGTCTCAGGGCCTTGCTGGGCAGACTGCACCTCCTGAGGACATCAGATTCAGTCTGGTGTGAGAGTGTTCGCCGGGCAGGGGGTAAGAGGAAGCGGTGTGCACAGAAGCAGAAGAGAGGTAAACGGGGTGGGCTGCTAGCCAGGCTTAAGGCTAACGCCGGGAGACCACCGATTCCCTCCCTGTTTTTGTCCAATGTGCGTTCCCTCGACAACAAGATGGACCTGCTTCTTTTGAGACTGGGGGTTTCCATGGAGATGAAGAACTGTGCAGTACTCTGTCTGACTCTGTCTGGCTAAATGACAGCATGCCGGATCAAGCCTTCCAGATCGATGGCCGGCTTCTTTTCCGGGCGGACAGCAACCAGCAGTCTGGGAAGGCTGACAAAACTGTTGCGGTCTTTCACTTGATGTCAGACAGACTATCACCCCATCCCTCACCCTTCTTGCTGAGCTCATAAATGCATATTGAAAAAATCAAGGTTAACAACCATTTACTCTACTCTTTTCACCATGATAACATCTATTGCTGAAACCTTTTTTTTTCAATAATTTCTACCTTGACATCTGAGGCTCAACTTCAGGACTCGGGGGTGGAGTAACCTGGTTCTTTATCTCTTTCTTTTTTCCTCTGGTCTGGTGTTGTGCTCTTCTCCAGTACATTCTCTTGCATCTCTTCTCCCTCTCACTCAAATCTTTAAAAGTCTTCACCCTCCCTAGCCGTCTGTCATCACTGCCACTTTTCTCTGTGTTTCTTTAAATATGCAGCCCTTCTCTCAGGATCCGCATCACACACTTCTTCTTACTTGTGTCCTATTGAAGTCTACTGTGCAGTTTTGCTGGACATCCTCTGACCTGAGTTCCTGGAGCCTTGAATCTGGCCTAAGTCCAATAACTTTTTCCCCTTAGTTTTTATGCTGCCAGCACAGACTTGTCCTCTTTACATGCAGTAAGTGCTCCATGTTGGGACGGTTGGACATGGCAGTTGGCCAAACATGAGATGGTGTCAATAAACGCCATGGCACAAACACAGAAGGTTCTCATTAGTTTGCTGTGAGAACATATCTTGTCCCTTGTAAATGTGGTTTCTAAAAATGCAATTCTTAGCTTCCCACTCTTTTCTTGTTTGTTTATTCTGCTGTAGACCAGGTTTGAACAAGAAGACCCTCATGTGAATATGGGTTACAATGGTCAAAGATTGACACGCCAAAGATGCAAATGGAGACGTGTCAATGGGCCATTTTCTTAAGTATTTCTTGATAAGTTGTTTGGGCAACCATCAAAAACACTGAGACCAGGAAGATGGAGTTTGAGGCATAGTGGCAACATAAAAACTAGTGGGGGTCACGTTTTTGATCTTAGGCCACATCAAAGGCTCCAAGAACTCATGTCAGAGGATGTTCAGCAAAACTGCTCAAGAGACTTCAATAGGACACAAATAAGAAGTGCAGGCCAGTTGACTGACCCAACTTGGGCACAGACTTGACCTCTTTGCATGCAGTAAGTGCTTCTTGTTGGGGCGGTTGCACACAGCAGTTGGCAATAGATGGAGTCAAAAGGCATCATGGCACAACCAGACCACCTCAAACAGAGACACTGGTGTTTGCTGTGTTCACAAGTGCTTCTCTTTGGGGTTGTCTTGTTGTGGGTTTTGTATGTTATTTGGTACAGGCTGTTGAACAAAAAACAACTCACTATGTTTCCTTCTGTTATTGCTCATATATTTTGTTAGCAGCATTTCCCAAACACAAGCACTAACTTGATATCTGACTGCAGTAAGTGTTACTAGTTGGGGAAATGTTGCTGAGCAGGAGTGAAACTCATGATCATCCATGGTCAACAATCCTTGCCATTATCACAAGTCTGTATCATGACCCAAACTGGAGCACTGGCCTGTCAGTTGAAAAGAGCAAATGCTTCTTGTTGGGGCTGTTATTAAGGACAAGAGGATTTGGAAGCAGGAGAGTGAAAAGGTTTCTCTCAGATGACTCCAAAAAGATCCACTGCTGAATTTTATAACAAAAGTGCTTCTCCTTGGGGTTGTCTTGGCAGAATAATTACTGGCACATCATTTTGCATGTGGAGCTTGTATGAGGTGTCCGAAGTGTCCCAAAATAGCAGAATGCCTCTCCCTTGTTAGGAGGTGTTCTTGTTGAGCTCAAGGGAGGAATCGAATGAAAAATGTAGAGTCAGGCATGTCATGGCAGCTTGTTTACTGGGTTGTTGTCAGGATCTGGGTTGTCTCACAGTCAATCAGACACCACTTTTCTTGGCACCTAGGTGTGTGTAGATTTGTGCAGACCTCCCTGAGTGCTCCTTTCTGACCAACATGGTTCAAGACCCAGCAAGATAATCCACATTGGAGATGCTGGGGATTGAACCCAGGACCTCATACATGCGAAGCATGCGCTCTACCACTGAGCTACATCCCCCTTGTTACAATCTCACAGGAATACACTTTCAGATCCTGTGCCTTTGATGAGCAACTGGGCTGCCGGTCCCAATCAAACTGCAACAGTTCTGCGCACAAGAGGTGTAAATGGATTTGAACCTGCGCGGGGAAACCCCAATGGACTTTAAGTCCATCGCCTTAATCACTCGGTCACAACAACACCACTTTTCTTCCCAAAAGAGGCCAGCAACACACTGCTTTTGACTTGTGCACAGAGCTTGACTCATCTGTCACCACATTGGACATGGATGCAGGCTAAGCAGTCGGACGAGCCCCAGAGCTTTGCCAGGCGGCAGAGAGAAGTGAAAAAATTGAAGTCGAATTCTGTAGTTCTATCTTTGGGGTCCACATGCCACTTTGTGGCTCGTTAGTCTTGGTTGGTATGTTTCTCGCTTTAAGTGTGAAAGGTCCCAGGTCCAAATCCCAGAAAACACCCACCACCCGCTCCCAGCCTCCGTGCCCAGGCTGAACTGCATGTGGGAGAAAAGAAGTGAAGTGGTCAACAAAGTTTTTCCATTTTTTATGAAGTTGTAACATCCCAGTCCCTCTCCAGTGATACGCAACAGACCAGCCCCTCCCAAAAGGGGTCGACAACCAACGAGAGCACAAAATTCGTGGTCAGTACCAGGGGTGGCCCCCCGAAATGCCCTTGTGTGGGCCCTCACCTGCACACCAATGCCCCTCTGGACTTGCCTGTTCTGTTGGCCTTTTCCTGGGGGATTTGTAGGTTCATTTTCTTTGATTCCGAAAGCTCTTGTGGAAACTGAGGCCTCCTTTTTTCCATTGCGTGCGCCTTGGGATCAATCCCTTTTGTGGCTCGTCGGTCTAGGGGTTTGATTCTCGCTTACGGTGCGAGCAGTGCCGGGTTCAAGTCCCGGACAAGCCCTCAAAACAGCAGGGGGGACTTTTGTCACAGGCTGCAAAGGTCCCTTGTCCCAGGGAACCTGACAATTACCTCGTGTAGACAATGGCACAAAAGGTTTGGGCACAACAGCTCCGTGACCAGGCTGTCCTGCATGCAGAAGAAAGGGAGTTAAGTGATCACTTAATTTTTTCCTCTTTTATGGAGTTGAAATGTCCCACTCCCTTCCATCTTTGTAACGCCACTGTTTCCGTGCTCTAAAAGAGCATCACTGAGCTCGGCCGATGTGAACCCCTTCCAAAGAAAAGCCACTGCCAGGTCTTGACCTGACCCCTTAGGGTGTTTCAAAAGTGGAGCACGGCTGCCAATGAGAGCACAAGATTTGTGGTCAGCACCTGACCTTTATGGCTGAGCAGCAATGGCCTTCATATAACAGATGTGCGCTTGACCAGCCACATTGCGCATTTGTTTGTGCTTCTGTTGAGATTATTAAAATCATGCACTTGTTGAAACTATATGGTATGAGATACTAAAGAAAAAACAAATTTTCCATTGACCCTGACACCATGATAATTTTTACCAAATGGCCTTACCAGAGTGCTTGGATTTGCAAAAAACAATACAAAACCACAAAGTGAACCTGACTAAGCCATACAGAGGGGCTCAGAGGCCTCAAATTGCAGACACTGAAAGTCAGTGTCACTGTCCCAGAGCTTTTCTCTTCAGTTTTCCAGGGGAAGCACCAGGACCCAGGAACATGTCATCCAGCAGGCAAAATCAGGCACGAGCTAGCCAGGAGTCGAACCTAGCATCTTCTGTTCCGTAGTCAGACGCGTTATCCATTGCGCCACTAGCCCCTACTGCCTTGTATGTGACCCACTTTAGACTCCCACGCCATACAAAGCCAGTGGGCTCTGAGTGGTCCAGCTGCGTGGAATGAGGCCACTGACAAAAGCCAAGCCAAGTCATACCAGGGCTGACCAAAAGGGTCATTGGCCCATGCCCACCACTTTGATTAAACACTGATAAAGCAGTCGCCTGCATATACAGTCCAGCTGAGCACCTTTGCCGTGACCCGGATTTAAACCGGGGTTGCTGCGGCCACAACGCAGAGTACTAACCACTATACGATCACGGCTGCTCTGCTGGGCTGAAATCATTCTTTTTGTCTCAGAGCAGTTGGAGTCCAGGACAGGAATTGGCTTACCTTCAGTATCTCAGGTTGTTATTTATCGTCACAACAGTTGCTCAAGTTGTACCTGGGGCTTACTCTTCACCGTGTTTCTGCTCTCAGAGAAACATCAAGAACTTTGAATTGGATTGTATATTGATTTCATTTAGTCAATTTTATGCTCTTAGAAATGCATATTGTTCATGCAACCACACTTTTTTATAAATCAACTACAAGCTGATATTGTACATGCACACAGAAAAATATCCACCCTGTCATTGACAATTTCAGCTCAGAGTAAATACAATGTGATTACATAGGATTCTCGACAGGGTGATTATTATTTACTGTTGTTAGGATTTAATGAACATATGATAGACTTTCATTTAGCAAGCTGACTGTGTGCTGATTAAGAAATATATTTTGATTTTCTGAAAAGTACATACATTTATTGATATTTCACCATGACAGAGTGGACATGTTAAGCTTGCCAACATCCACCAACAAACATAATGCAACACAAAATATGAAATATAAATTCTATCATTGAAATAAATACTGGCAAATACTGACTCTACAACCAGCCATTGTTTCAGCCTCCATCAAAAAAAATGGTGGTGATGTCACTGAAAACACCAGACAATCCCTTAAAGGGGCAGTTACCCATTTATGACACAATTTCAGGAACACATGCTATATATACAATGTAAGTATGAAAATAGATTATATCTGATCAACACGACTTGGTTTTAACAAATAACTTGTTGGAGACAATAAAACCATATGAAATACTTTCGATTTAGTTTCATTGAAGCACTTATTAAACACACTGTGGTTAGCAGAGCAGTGTGTGTGACAAACCAAAATCAGGTACATCCGATGACAGAAAGTGGTATAAATGAAGGAAACACATTTTAAGAGACGTATCATTGCACTGGTGTCTGCAAATGTTTGAGCACTGAAAAGAAAACCTCGGAGTTTCATTTTCTGCTGCATTTTCATGACTGAATGATTCTGCTGAGGGCACTGAAGACTCTCAGGGCAGTCACTTCCCAAAAAAAGGACAGTGTGCCGACAATGGTGAGGGAAGTGGGAGCAAAGTGGACAAACACAACATCATCATCATCATCACACTGACTTCAGGCAAACCTGTAAGGAGTGGGCTTGTCAGGGACTTGAACCCCGGACTTCTTGCACCCAAAGCATAAATCATACCTTAAGACCAACGTGCCAGAATTTCAGTGTGTTTTCACTGAGGATATAAAAAAGTGAGAATTGACCCCAAGCCATTGAAACAAAGGCACAATGTGGCTGGTTAAGTGCACATGTGTTATATAGAAGGTGATAGCTGCGCAGCTGGAAAGCCATGAAAGGTCACCAAGAGCTGCTGTGCCCTTTTGTGCCATTGTCAATGGGAGGCAAGTTTCAGGCTCCCTGGGATACCATTCCTCTGCCCACAATGGGTGAGTCCATATGCAACACTGCTCTCGCACCCTAAGCGAGAATCATACCCCTAGACCAACGAGCCACAAAGGTGGTCAATCCAATGAAAGATTAGAAGGTGCTCGCAATGAAAAAAAAGGAGGCTTCAGTTTCCACAAGAGCTTTAGGGATCAAAGAAAAATGAACGCACAAGTCTAACACAGGCAAGTCCAGAGGGGCATTGGTGTGCAGGTGAGGGTCCACACAAGGACACCTTGGGGGGCCAACCCAGGTGCAGACCACAAATCTTGTGCTCTCATTGGCAGCCGCGCTCCACTTTTGAAACACCCTAAGGGGTCAGGTTAAGACCTGGCAGTGGCTTTCTTTGGAAGGGGTTCACATTGGCCGAGCTGAGTGATGCTCTTTTAGAGCACGGAAACAGTGGCGTTACAAAGATGGAAGGGAGTGGGAAATTTCAACTCCATAAAAGAGGGAAAAAATTAAGTGACCACTTAACTCCCTTTTTTCTGCATGCAGTACAGCCTGGTCACGGAGACTGGGCAGGTTGCGGGCTCGTCCGGGATTTGAACCCGGGACCTCTCGCACCCAAAGCGAGAATCATACCCCTAGACCAACGAGCCACAAAATTGCATGTGGACCCCAAGAAACAGGTACAATGTTCAGACTTCAATTTTTTCACTTTTCTCGGCCTTCTGGCAAAGCTCTGGAGCTCGCCCAACTGCTTTGCCTGCATCCATGTCCAAGGTGGTGACAGATGATAATAATAAAAATAAAAATAATTCATTTTATTTAAAGGCGCCTTTCAGGTCACCCAAGGACACAGCACAGAACAGATTTAAAAACACACTCCAAAATTCATAAATTTAAAAGTTTAATAGAAATACAGAGTGTAAAAACAGTCATGGTGAGTAAGCTTGGTGGAAAAGACAGTCAAGTTCTGAACACAAGTGAAAACCAGAGCATTTTGTGTCTCATTAGTCATGAGACAACTACCCAGTATACAAGCTGCCACGACATGCCTGTACGATTTCTCTCTTGAGCTCAACACAAGCACCCCCTAACAAGGGAGAGGCAGTCTGCTATTTTGGGGCACTTTGGACACCTACTACAAGCTCCACATGCAAAATGATGTGGAGTTGAGCAGGGACAGACTGTCAGAGTGGTTGTTGTGGTAGAGTGGTTAAGGCGATGGACTAGAAATCCATTGAAGTCTCCATGTGCAGGTCTGGTGCTTTTTCTTGTAACCCTTAGCCTTCAACAACAGACACTCTGAGCTTGTGAGATCCAGCCACCCCCGATGGCAACTGAGTCTTTCCAAGCTTTACAGCTCACTGTTGAACTGTGTGTACCTTTTTCCTGTGTGCATGCTGTTAGCACTGACACATGTGGCGAGCCAGTTGAAACACCAGCAAGAGGAAAAATGCAACTCCGGGTACTTGGGGTCAGTTCTTGCAGCAGAAGACAGCGGCCGTCAGAGGGCTTGGACTTATGTTCCAGGGTGCTTTACCCAGAGCTTTGGCTCCTGTGGACCTGGAACAGGATGTGCAGAGCGATGGTGGTATAGTGGTGAGCATAGCTGCCTTCCAAGCAGTTGACCCGGGTTCGATTCCCGGCCATCGCATGTGTGACATTGGGCCCTGGCGCAATGTTGTCCATCCCTGCTATGAAGGTTGTCCAGGGATGAGTGCACTTTGAAAGCTGTTTCCTTAGTGACTGGGGTACATGGCCCTGCTTCTTGCCCCATGGAGGACTTTGTATGGAAAGCCTCAAATGGAGTGCTTGGGGTAACCTACAACAGGAAAAGCTGGCAGGTGAGAGAGGGTGAAATTCAGGCTCTTGCCTTTCTCTCTGCAGAAGAAGCTATCTGACTGAACTTTGAGTGTCTAATCAAAAAGGCACAATGTAAATTTCTTTTTGTACTACGAAATTGGATGACTTGACTTTTGATCATTCCCACTACTCTGTTTTCAATAGGACAGTTTTAAGCCCTGTGGCAGCTTTTTGGTAAAATTCAGCATGGCAGCACTATAGGTGTAAGGGCAAACGGAACATTTTTGTTCTTTCTTCTGGTAACTCATATCACATAGTTTCAACAAGTGCATGGTTTTAATTATTGTAACAAAAGCACAATGTGGCTGGTTAAGTGCACATGTGTTATATGAAGGCAATAGCTGCTCAACTGGAAAGCCATGAATGTTCACCAAGAGCTGTTGTGCCCAAACTTTTTGTGCCATTGTTGGTCCCTAAGCCTCCCAACCAAAATAGTTTCACAGCGTCTGTTACTAAAGTAAATTCCCCAGAGCTGGAGTTACCTCTCTCTGTGAAAAAGGCTTGAGTTACCCCTCTTTCTCTGTTTGAGATGTCTTGCTTTGTGAAACTCAGAGTTTCTCTCATTTCAGTGTTAATAGACTCAGAGTTTTCACTAAACCTGTTTTGTACTGGTCTGTACTGTGACACTAACACTGACTTGAAGGTAGATTTCAGTAAGTGCTTCGTATTGGGGTAGTTTTACTGACCACAGTGGGTTTTGAGGACTTTGTTGTGAGAACATATGTCGTCCATGGTGAATGTGTTTTCTCAAAAACAGCTGCCCACTCTTATCTATTGTGTTCATTTTGCTGTGAATCAAAGTGGAGGAAGAAGACCCTCATGTGACGAGGGGGTACGATGGTCAAAGATTGCCTCTCTAGAGATGCAAATGGGTACTTGGTTATGGGCCATTTTCTTAAGTACTGCTTGACCAATTGTTTTGGGCAACCATCAAGAGCATTGAAACTGTAAGACCAGGAAGGAGGAGTTTAAAGCATGGTGGCAGCATAAAAAACAGGAGGGAAAGTATGAGCAGACACAGATGACATCAATGGCTCCAGAAACTCAAGTCAGAGGATGTCCAGCAAAACAACTCAAGAGACTTCAACAGGACAGAAGTAAGAAGAAGTACAGGCCAGTTAACTGACAAAACTTGGGCTCAGACTTAACCTCCTGCATATGGTAAGTGCTTCTTGTTGGGACAGTTCCACATGGCAGTTGTCATGTCAAACATGAAATGAAATCAAAAGATGCACAACCAGACCACCTCAAACAGAGACACTGGTGTTTGTTGTGTTCACAAGTGTTTCTCTTTGGGGTTGTCTTGCTGTGGGTTTTGCATGTTATGTAATATAGGCTGCCAAACAAAAACCAGCTCACTTTGTCTTGTCATGACAGACCACTTTGTCAGCAGCATTTCCCAAACAGGAACACCCACTTTATATCTGACTACAGTAAGTGCTACTTGTTGGGGTACTGTTGCTGAGCAGGAGAAAAGACATGATCATCTGGTTGTCAACAGAAGACAATCCTTGTTATTTTCTTAAGTCTGTATCATGACCCAAACTGGAGTAGCTGTGCACAACTTCATTGTTTGCAATTAGGAACAGAGAAGCACAGCTCACAGCTTACAACCAGACCACCTCAAACAGAGACACTGATGACTGTTGTGTTCACAAGTGCTTCTCTTTGGGGATGTTTTGGTGTGTGATTTGCATTTTATGTGGTAGAGGCTTCCAAACAGAAAATGTCAGTTTCATTTGTTTACTTCTCAATGTCCATTTTGTCAGCATCATCATACCCAAACACATGCACTCACTTGATATTTGACTACAGTAAGTGCTACTTGTTGGGGTCCTGTTGCTGGGCATGTGTGATAGACATGATCATCTGTTAATTGATGAAATAATCTTGCATAATCCAGTCAGTATTATGACCCAAACTGGAGCACTGGCCTGTCAGTTGAAATGAGCAAGTGCTTTTCGTCGGGGCTGTCATATTGGACAAGAGCAACACCAGGATTTGGAAGCAGTGAAGTGAAAAGGTTTCTCTCAGACAACTCCAAAAAGAACCACTGCTGATTCTTCCATCAAAAGTGCTTCTCTTTGGGGTTGTTTTGGCAGGAATATTACTGTCAGGCAGCGTGTTAAAGTCTGTTGGAAGCACGGCACAACCAAACTGTGACCTGTGGTTTAAGCTGTGAGGAACTTCAAAATTCAGAAGGATTTTCATGGAAGTACAGCTTTGTCTGTACTCCAACCAAAGTAACACCATACACACATGGTCTGTACTGTGACCCTAACTGGAACACTGACTTAATGGTTGGTTGCAGTAAGTGCTTTTTGTTGGGGTCATTTTGCTGACCACAGAAGGTTTTTAGGAACTTTGTTGTGAGAACATATCGCTTACCTTGTGAATGTGGTTTTCTCAAAAACAGCAAACCTTAGCTGCCAGATCTCACCTGAAGTTTTTATTTTGCTGTGGATTAAAGTGCAGGAAGAAGGCCCTCATGTGACTAGATGTAACATCGGACAAAGATTGCCCCACCAAAGATGCAAATGGAGACTTGGTTATGGGCCATTTTCTTGATGTGAGAGCCCTCCCAAGGAGGTGCAGCCATCTTTCACACCTTCAGTCAGAGGACCCTAGCAACTCTCAAAAGAGGGCCGTTAGGCGACCAGCTGCCCATCAGGGCTAACGACTGACACTAATACTTACAGAGTCTATGGTTTGGGGTCACATGACCACTTGTTTTGCCACCAGCCTCCTGGTGTTTAAATATCTAGTTCTCCACCCCAGACTTTGAGAATTAAAGAAGCAAGAAAGATAATAGGTCTTGTACCAACACAAGGTTGGTCCAGTTAACAAATTTTTGGCTTGTTTGTGATTTAGCATGACCTTGATGACTTGAGTATCCACAGGTTCATTTTTTAAGTACTGCTTGAGCAATTGTTCAGGGCAATCCATCAAGAGCATTGAAACTGTAGGAATGGGAAGGATAAGGTTAAGGCACAGTGGCAGCATAAAAACCAAAGGGTACAAGACATGGAACTTAGACCACATCGATGGTTCCAGGTACTCAAGTCAGGGGCTGGCCAATGGAACTGATCAAGGGTCTTCAATAGGACGAGTAAGAAGAAGTACAGGCCAGTTGACTGACCCAACTTGAGCACAGACTTGACCTCTTTGCATATGGTAAGTGCTTCTTGTTGGGACAGTTCCACATGGCCGTTGCCATGTGGTCAATCACGAAATGGAGCCAAAAAGGTGCCATGACACAACCAGACCACCTCAAACAGGGACACTGGTGTTTGCTGTGTTCACAAGTGCTTCTCTTTGGGGTTGTCTTGCTGTGGATTTAGCATGTTATGTGGTACAGGCTGCCATTCAGAAAATACCAGCTCTGTTTGATTCCATCTGTTACAGTTCATCCAATTTTGTCAGCAGCATTTACCAAACACATGCACTCACTTGATATTTGACTGCAGTAAGTGCTACTTGTTAGGGTACTGTTGCTGAGCAGGAGTGAAAGACATGATCATCTGTTTGTCAACAAACAACGGTTCTTTCAAATATCCTCAGTCTGTATTGTGACCCAAATTGGAGCACTGGCCTGTCAGTTGAAATGGGCAAGTGCTTCTTGTTGGTGCTGTTATTTGGACAAGAGCAACACCAGGATTTTGGAAGCAGTACAGTGAAAAAGTTTCTCCCAGATAACTTCTAAAAGAACCACTGCTGAATCTTTCAACAAAAGTGCTTCACTGTGGGGTTGTCTTGGCAGCAGAAATACTGAAAGGTGGATAAATTCTGCTGGATGCATTGTGCACTAAACTCTGACCTGTTGAGGAAACTGTGCAGAACTCCATAATTTCTAAGGACAGGCAGAGAAGCACAGCTCTGCCAGTGTCCAACCATATAAACAGAGAAACACCAATCACTCAACCCTTGGTCTGTAATGTGACCCTGAGTTACCCCTCATTCTCTTTTTGAGTTAAATTGCTTTGTGAAATGGAAAACTCAGAGTTTCTCTCATATCAGTGTTAATAGACCCAGAGTTTTCACTTAACCTGCTTTGTACTGGTCTGTACTGTGACCCTAACATGAACACTGACTTGAAGGTAGATTGCAGTTAGTGCCCTTGTTGGGGTAGTTTTGCTGACCACAGTGGGTTTTGAGGACTTTGTTGTGAGAACATATGTCGCCCACGATGAATGTGTTTTCTCGAAAACAGCTGCCCACTTTTATCTCATGTGTTCATTTTGCTGTGAATCAAAGTGGAGGAAGAAGACTCTCATGTGACGAGGGGGTATGATGGTCAAAGATTGCCTCTCTAGAGATGCAAATGGGTACTTGATTATGGGCCATTTTCTTAAGTACTGCTTGACCAATTGTTTTGGGCAACCATCAAGACGTTGAAACTGTAAGACCAGGAAGGAGGAGTTTAAAGCATGGTGGCAGCATAAGAACCAAGAGGGACAGGATGAGCAGACACAGATGACATAAATGGCTCCAGAAACTCAAGTCAGAAGATGTCCAGCAAAACAACTCAAGAGACTTCAATAGGACCCATGGAAGAAGTGCAGGAAAGTTCACTGACAAATCTTGAGCTCAGACTTAACCTCCTGCATGTGGTGAGTGCTACCACATGGCAGTTGTCATGTCAAACATGAAATGGAATCAAAAGATGCACAACCAGACCACCTCAAACAGAGACACTGGTGTTTGCTGTGATCACAAGTGCTTCTCTTTGGGGTTGTCTTGCTGTGGGTTTAGCATGTTATGTGATATAGGCTGCCAACAAAAACCAGCTCCCTTTGTCTTGTCGTGACAGACCACTTTGTCAGCAGCATTTCCCAAACAGGAACACCCACTTTATATCTGACTACAGTAAGTGCTACTTGTTGGGGTACTGTTGCTGAGCAGGAGAAAAGACATGATCATCTGGTTGTCAACAGAAAACAATCCTTGTTATTTCTTAAGTCTGTATCATGACCCACACTGGAGCAGCTGTGCACAACTTCATTGTTTGCAATTAGGAACAGAGAAGCACAGCTCACAGCTTACAACCAGACCACCTCAAACAGAGACACTGATGACTGTTGTGTTCACAAGTGCTTCTCTTTGGGGTTGTCTTGCTGTGGGTTTAGCATGTTATGAGGTACAGGCTGCCAAACAAAAATACCACCTTGCTTTGTTCACCTCAATTAAAGTTCATCCATTTTGTAGGCAGCATTTCCCAAACACATGCACTCACTTGATATCTGACTGCAGTAAGTGCTACTTGTTGGGGTACTGTTGCTGAGCAGGAGTGAAAGACATTATCATCTCTTTGTTGAATGGCAACAATTTTTGTTATCCTCTCAAGTCTGTATCATGACCCAAACTGGAGCACTGGCCTGTCAGTTGAAATGGACAAGTGCTTCTTGTTGGGGCAGTTATTTAGGACATGAGCAGCACCAGGATTTGGAAGCAGTATAGGCCCTCATGTGACTAGATGTAACATCGGACAAAGATTGCCCCACCAAAGATGCAAATGGAGA
Source organism: Thalassoma bifasciatum (assembly GCA_008086565.1). Classification (NCBI taxonomy): domain Eukaryota; kingdom Metazoa; phylum Chordata; class Actinopteri; order Labriformes; family Labridae; genus Thalassoma; species Thalassoma bifasciatum. The sequence goes on along the minus strand of RPOG01002105.1, from coordinate 19,026 downwards.
CTTGGTTATGGGCCATTTTCTTGATGTGAGAGCCCTCCCAAGGAGGTGCAGCCATCTTTCACACCTCCAGTCAGAGGACCCTAGCAACTCTCAAAAGAGGGCCGTTAGGCGACCAGCTGCCCATCAGGGCTAACGACTGACAATAATACTTACAGGGGTCACATGACCACTTGTTTTGCCACCAGCCTCCTGGCACTCACTTGATACTTGACTGCAGTAAGTGCTACTTGTTGGGGTACTGTTGCTGGGCATGTGTGACAGACATGATCATCTGTTTATTGATGAAATAATCCCGCATAATTATCTGGGCTATTATCTGCATAATTATCTAGTTGGTATCATGACCCAAACTGGAGCACTGGCCTGTCAGTTGAAATGAGCAAGTGCTTCTTGTTGTTGCTGTGATAATGAAAACATGCAACACATAAAAGAGGCTGAAAGCATGAATAAGTCCCTCATGTGACTAGGTGTTTCATCAGACAAAGATTGCCCTGCCACAGATGCAAATGAAGACTTGGTTATGGGCCATTTTCTTAATGTGAGACCCCTCCCAAGGAGGTGCAGCCATCTTTCACACCTGCAGTCAGGTGACCCTAGGGACTCTCAAAAGAGGGACAGCAGGAGGGGGAATGACTGCCCACCAGGGCTAATGACTCACACAAACACCTAAGGAGTGAATTGGATTCGGGTCCCGCTTGTTTTACCACCAGCTGTATAAAAATCTAGTTCTCCACACCAAACAACTGAAGAAGTTTACTGGATGAGAGACGCTACGTCTTGTACTCATATGAGGTTGGTCCAGTTGACAAATTTTTGGCTTGTTTGTGGTTTATCTTGACCTGGATGACTGAGAATATCCACAGATTCATTTTCTGAAACACTACTTGATCATTTGTTCTGGGCAACTGTCAACAGCGTTGAAAGTGCAAGACCACAGGATGAGTTTATAGCATGGTGGCAGCATTAAAACTAAGAGGGAGAAGTCATTGAACTTAACCACATCAACAGTTCCAAGAACTCAAGTCAGAAGATGTCCAGCAAAACAACTCAAGAGATTTCAACAGGACTCAAGTAAGAAGAAGTGCAGGCCAGTTGACTGACCCAACTTGAGCACAGACTTGTCCTCTTTGCATGTGGTAAGTGCTTCTTGTTGGGGCAGTTCCACATGGCAGTTGTCATGTGGTCAAACATGAAATGGAGTAAAAAGGTGCCATGAAACAACCAGACCACCTCAAACAGAGACACTGGTGTTTGCTGTGTTCACAAGTGCTTCTCTTTGGGGTTGTCTAGTTGTGGGTTTAGCATGTTATGTGATACAGACTGCCAAACAAAAATACCACCTAGCTTTGTTCACCTCAATAAAAGTTCATCCAATTTGTCAGCAGCATTACCCACAAACATGCACTCACTTGATATCTGACTGCAGTAAGTGCTACTTGTTGGGGAACTGTTGCTGAGCAGAAGTGAAAGACATGATCATCTCTTTAGTGACTGACATTTATCTTTGTCATTGTCTCAAGTCTGTATTATGACCCAAACTGGAGCACTGGCCTGACGGTTGAAATGAGCAAGTGCTTTTCACCATACACACCTGGTCTGTTCTCTGACCCTTACATGGAAGCATTGTTCGACTAAACCTTAATCCGAGGATGAAGCTGTGTGGAACTTGATGATTTTAAGGAAAGACTTCTGTCATTGTCAGCAGCATATCCCAAACACATGCACTCACTTGATATTTGACAAATAGTAAGTGCTACTTGTTGGGGTACTGTTGCTGAGCGGGAGTTAAATACATGATTGTCTGTGTGTCAACTGACAACAAACACAAAATACCTGGATTTGGAAGCAGAACAGTAAAATAGTTTCTCTCAGGCGAATCCAAACCACTTCAACCACTGTTGAATCTTTCAACAAAAGTGATTCTCTTTGGGGTTGTTTGACAGGAAAAGTTACTGGCAAGTGTATAGATTAGGTCTGCTGGAAGCATGGTGCAACCAGACCTAAATCTGTGGATGAAGCTGTGTGGAACTCCATAATTCGTAAGGATAGAAAGTGAAGTACAGCTATGCCAGTGTCCAACCAAATAAACCCCAAACACACCTTGTCTGTTCTGTGACCCTAACATGAACACTGACTTTGGGACCTTGTGAATGTGGTTTCTAAAAAAGAGGAAATTATAGCTGCCAGATCTATTTTAAGTGTTTATTTTGCTGAGTATTGAAGTGGATGAAGGAGGCCCTCGTGTGACCAGGGGTTGCATCAGACAAAAGTTGCCCCGCCAAAGATGCAAATGGAGACTTGTTTATGGGCCATTTTCTTAAGTACTGCTTGAAAATTTGTTTTTTTTGCACAACCATCAAGAGCCATCATTGAGCAAGACCAGGAAGGAGGAGTTTATAGCATGGTGGCAGCATAAAAAATAAAGGCAATAGGCCACATTCAAGGCTCCAGGGACTCAAGTTGGAGGATGTCCAGCAAAACTGCACAGTAACCTTCAAGAGGACAGATGTAAGAAGAAGTGCAGGGTTGACCAACCCAATTTGAGCACAGACTTGACCTCTCTGCATGCAGTAAGTGCTTCATGTTGGGACAGTTGGACATCGCTGTTGGCCAAACATGAAATGGTGTCACAGGTTTCCTTTGTTTGCTGTGAGAACATATCTTGTCCCTTGTAAATGTGGTTTCTAAAAATGCGATTCTTAGCTTCCCACTCCTTTCTTGTTTGTTTATTCTGCTGTAGATCAGGTTTGAACAAGAAGACCCTCATGTGAATATGGGTTACAATGGTCAAAGATTGTCACTCCAAAGATGCAAATAGGGACTTGTAATGGATCATTTTCTTAAGTACTTCTTGAAGAGTTGTTTGGGCAACCATCAAAAGCATTGAAACTGAGACGGCATAGTGGCAGCATAAAAACTTGTGGGGGTCACATTTTTTAACTCAGGCCACATCAAAGTCTCCAGGAACTGAAGTCAGAGGATGTCCAGCAAACCTGCTCAAGAGACTTTAATAGGACACAAAAAAGAAGTGCAGGCCAGTCGACTGACCCAACTTGCGCACTGACTTGACCTCATGCAGTAAGTGCTTCTTGTTGGGACGGTTTCACATGGCAGCTGGCAATGCATTAGATTGGGTCTAAAGGCATAGTGGCACAACCAGACCACCTCAAACAGAGACACTGGTGTTTGCTGTTTTCACAAGTGCTTCTCTTTGGGGTTGTCTAGTTGTGGGCTTTGCGTGTTATGTGATATAGGCTGTTAAACAAAAACAACTCACTATGTTTCCTTATGTTATTGTTCACATATTTTGTCAGCCGCAGTTCCCAAACACATGCACTCACTTGATATCTGACTGCAGTAAGTGCTACTTGTTGGGGTACTGTTGCTGAGGAGTGAAAGACATGACCATCCATGGTCAACAATCCTTGTATTTATCTCAAGTCTGTATCATGACCCAAACTGGAGCACTGGCCTGTCAGTTCAAATCAGCAAGTGCTTCTTGTTGGGGCTGTTATATTGGACACAAACAACGCCTGGATTTGGAAGCAGTAGGGTGAAAAGGTTCCTCTCAGACGACCCAAAAAGAACCATTGCTGATTCTTTCAACAAAAGTGTTTCTCTTTGGGGTTGTCTTGGCAACATAATAATGCCTAAGGACTCAGACATCACCATTCTTGAAGCTATAAAACTGGTACTTAGTCCAATGAGCTGCTTTACTGCTGCTCTTATTGGGGAAAAGCCCTTAACCTGGAAGATATTTTCCACTTTAACGACCGAGGAGGATGGAAGCCATAACCTAGAACACCAGACGAAAGCAAAAATATGAAACGATCTGGAGCACAGATATGAGAACGGCCACCTTTCTTGACCCCAGATAAAGGGAGAGCTCTACCACACTTAAAGAAGAGGTGAAACAATATCTTGTGGAAAATGTACCAAGTCTGCAGACTCAGAGGTCAGAGGGTTTGCAAACTTCACCTTCAACCCAGACTACACCGCCAAATAAGTCAAAAACAGATCTAAGGGACTTCTGTCAAACATCCAGGGAGAGAAAAAGAAACATGGAGGAGAAACATCAGCAGCAGCATCTGCAGATGTTGATCCAGAGTGCAGCTTCAGAAATGAACTGACATTGTATGTAACCATGGCTGAGCTGAGTGCTGAGAAGGACCCCTTAACATGGCAGAAAACACCAGATCACCTTTCCTCCTCTTGCTCGACTTGCCAAGAAACATCTGTGCTTAGCTGCTTCACGTTGTACCTCAGATGGTGTATTTTGATGACAGGGCTCAAACCCAGAAGGCAAAGAATCACAGAGGAGCACATTGACGTGCTTGTTTTTATTGCAAAGAATCTTCAAACAGCAAAGAAATTTCAGACCAGTGAGACAAAAACCTTAACAGTAATTCGTAGACTGAAGTGAACCCTTATGCACTTTTCAATTTCAGTTTTCCTTTTGATAAATTTGTGCACTTTCCAATTTCAGCCACGTAGTGTAGTTGAGAATATTACATTACAATTGTGTCATGATTGCGTAACTGCTGTTTTCTTTTATGGTTTCATAGTTTTTATTTTCTGATTATTTAATTATTCTATGTAATTGATTATGTACCCAGGGTTTTGTTTGTTATATTGTGTTGAATAAACATTGTGAACGCCTTTTTTACGATTTTTCATTATTTATGCCACAGTATTGAAAATGGTATCAAGTATGGAATATTTTCTTTGGTTTCAGGATTATTATCATGACAACCCTAGTCTGTATCCTAATAATAATAATAATAATACATTTTATTTCACGAGACACCCAAGGTCGCCTTACAAAGTGTAAAAGAAAAACACATAAAAACAAAATAAAGTTAAAAACAACAACATAAAAGCAATAGAATAAGGGACAATAGGGAACAGTTAAAAACAGTATGTATTGTGAAACAGATGAGTTTTGAGTTTGGATTTGAAGATGGGGAGGGTGGCAGAGTTACGGAGATCCGGGGGCAGTGAGTTCCAGAGCTGGGTAGCAGAGCGGCTGAAGGCCCTGCTCCCCATAGTGCTGAGACAGGCAGGGGGTACAGTGAGGTGGAGGGAGGAGGAGGATCTGGGGGAGCGAGAGGGGGTGTGGACATGAAGGAGGTCAGAGAGGTATGGAGGAGCCAGGTTATGGATGGATTTGAAGGTGTACAGAAGGATTTTGTAGGTGACCCAAACTGGAGCACTGGCCTGTCAGTTCAAATGAGCAAGTGCTTCTTGTTGGGGCTGTTATATTGAACAAGAGCAACACCTGGATTTGGAAGCAGTAGAGTGAAAAGGTTTCTCTCAGACGACTCCAACAAGAACCACTGCTGGATCTTAAAACAAAAGTGCTTCTCTTTGGGGTTGTCTTGGCAGAATAATTACTGGCACATCATTTTGCATGTGGAGCTTGTATGAGGTGTCCGAGGTGTCTCAAGTAGCACAATGCCTCTCCCTTGTTAGGAGGTGCTGTTGTCCAGCTCAAGGGAGAAATGGAATGAAAAAAGTAGAGAGTCAGCCAGGTCATGGCAGCTTGTTTACTGGGTTGTTGTCAGGATCTGGGTTGTCTCACGATCAGTCAGACACCACTTTTCTTGGCACCAAGGTGTGTGTAGATTTTTCTCAAAATCCCCTCGATCCGAGGCTCTGATCATTGCAGACCTCCCTGAGTGCTCTTTTCTGACCGACACAGGTTAAAAAACAGCAAGAGAATCCACATTGGAGATGCTGGGGATTGAACCCAGGACCTCATACATGCGAAGCATGCACTCTACCACTGAGCTACATCCCCCTTGTCCCAACCTCACAGGAATACACTTTCAGCTCCTGTGCTTTTGATCAACAACTGCGACGCTGGCCCAATCAAACTGCAACAATTCTGCGGACAAAAAGCGTAAATGGATTCCAACCTGCGCGGGAAACCCCAATGGACTTTAAGTCCATCGCCTTAATCACTCGGTCACAACAACACCACTTTTCTTTCCAAAAGAGGCCAGCAACGCACTGGTACTCGTCATCAGAGCTTGACCCATCTGTCACCACATTGGACATGGAATTCTGTAGTTCTATCTTTGGGGTCCATATGCCACTTTGTGGCCCGTTGGTCTAGGTTGGTATGATTTCCGCTTTAAGTGTGAAAGGTCCCAGGTCCAAATCCCAGAAAACACCCACCACCCGCTCCCAGCCTCCGTGCCCAGGCTGAACTGCATGTGGGAGAAAAGAAGTGAAGTGGTCAACAAAGTTTTTCTGTTTTTTAATGAAGTTGAACCATCCCACTCCCTCTCCAGTGGTACTCAACAACCTAGCCCCCCCAAAAAACAGGTTGATTACCAACGAGAGCACAAGATTTGTGGTCAGCACCTGGGGTGAACCCCCGAAATGCCCTTGTGTGGGCCCTCACCTGCACACCAATGCCCCTCTGGACTTGCCTGTGCTGTTGGCCTTTTCCTGGGGGATTTGTAGGTTCATTTTCTTTGATTCCTAAAGCTCTTGTGGAAACTGAAGCCTCCTTTTTTCCATTGTGTGCGCCTTGGGATCAACCACTTTTGTGGCTCGTCGGTCTAGGGGTTTGATTCTCGCTTAGGGTGCTAGGAGTCCCGGGTTCAAATCCCGGACGAGCCCTCACAACAGCAAAACTGTTGGGGGACCTTTGTCACAGGCTGCAAAGGTACGTTGTTCCAGGGAACCTGACAATTGCCTCGTGTCGTTAATGGCACAATAAGTTTGCTGCACTTGGTGAACTTTATTGCTTTGCTGAGCAGCAATGGGCTTCATGTGACAAATGTGCGCTTGACCAGTCACATTGTGCCTCTGTTTGTGCTTTTGTTGAGATTATTAAAACCATGCACTTGTTGAAACTATATAGTTTGAGATACTAAAGAAAGAACACAAATTTTCCATTGACCCTGACACCTACTTGGTTGCCATGATAATTTTTACCAAATGGCTGCCAGAGAGACGTGTCATTATTTTACCAGAGTGCTTGGATTTGCAAAAAACTACACAAAAACAAAGTGAACCTTGCGAAGCCATACAGAGGGGCTCAGAGGCCTCAAATTGCAGACACTGAAAGTCAGTGTCACTGTCCCAGAGCTTTTCTCTTCAGTTGTCCAGGGGAAGCACCAGGACCCAGGAACATGTCATTCAGCAGGCAAAATCAGGCACAAGCTAGCCAGGAGTCGAACCTAGCATCTTCTGATCCGTAGTCAGACACGTTATCCATTGCGCCACTAGCCCCTACTGCCTTGTTTGTGACCCACTTTAGATGTGCACGCCATACAAAGCCAGTAGGCTCTGAGTGGGACAACTGCGTGGAAAAAGGCCACTGACAAAAGCCAAGCCAAGTCATACCAGGGCTGACCAAAAGGGTCATTGGCCCATGCCCACCACTTTGGATTAATACTGAAAAAGCAGACGCCTGCACACAAACTGGAATTTCACCAAGCAAGTCCTGCTCAGAAACTAAACTGCAAACCTGATTCAAACTGGGGTTGCGGGGCCACAACCCAGAGGAATGAACACTATCGGTTACAGTAGAATACAGCGCAGTCACTTCACAAAAAAAGGACAGTATGCAGGCAATGGTGAAGGAAGTGTTAGCCAAGTGGACAAACACAACATCATCATCATCACACATCACACTGACTTCAGGCAAACCTGAAGTGGGCTCGTCAGGGACTTGAACCCGGGACTTCTTGCACCCAAAGCAAAAATCATACCTTTAGACCAACGAGCCAGAACTTCAGGGCTTTCAGTGAGGAAATAAAAAGTGAGAATTGACCCCAAACCATTGAAACAAAGGCACAATGTGGCTGGTTAAGTGCACATGTGTTATATGAAGGTGATAGCTGCTCAGCTGGAAAGCCATGAAAGGTCACCAAGAGCTGCTGTGCCCTTTTGTGCCATTGTCAATGGGAGGCAAGTTTCAGGCTCCCTGGGATATCTGATGGAGAAATGCTGTACTGCCATGCTTGTAATCTATGTTATCATTCTGACGTCAAGGACAGACTGCTCATGCAGAAAGTAGGTATCAGCTGTTTGCAGAATGTGGTTACATGATGTCCATTCAAATATGATCTGCCTGTTAACTGCTGGTTTTTACATGACTAATGACTATACGGTCACGCCCAGATGATGATTTCACTGTGAATAAAGAGCTGAACAAAGGGGAAGTCTTTGAAGCTGATGGGAGTCAGGGTGCTGGATGCACCTCTGACCAGACTTCCATTTTCCAAAAGCATTAACTCAGAATCTGTGCCTTGGAGCTTCTTTCGACACCCGCAGCACCTGATAGCCAGTTGGGTGCTTAAACCCAACACCATTCCTCTGCGGTTTGTGTGGGAGTAGGCTCTGAAACAGACTGCCCAGAATGGGTGGGTCCACCTTCAACACTGCTGTTGAGAGGGCTTGTCTGGGATTTGAACCCGGGACCTCTCGCACCCAAAGCGTATCATACCCCTAGACCAACGAGCCACAAAATTGCATGTGGACCCCAAGAAACAGGTACAAGTTCCGACTTCAATTTTTTCACTTTTCTCGGCCTTCTGGCAAAGCTCTGGAGCTCGCCCAACTGCTTTGCCTGCATCCATGTCCAAGGTGGTGACAGATAGTCAAGTTCTGAACACAAGTGAAAACCAGAGCATTGTGTGTCTCATTAGTCATGAGACAACTACCCAGTATACAAGCTGCCACGACATGCCTGTACGATTTCTCTCTTGAGCTCAACACAAGCACCCCCTAACAAGGGAGAGGCATTCTGCTATTTTGGGGCACTTTGACACCTACTACAAGCTCCACATGCAAAATGATGTGGAGTTGAGCAGGGACAGACTGTCAGAGTGGTTGTTGTGGTAGAGTGCTTAAGGCCATGGACTAGAAATCCATTGAAGTCTCCCCGTGCAGGTCTGGAGCTTTTTCTTGTAACCCTTAAGGCCGATTTATACTCCCTTTACATGCATAAATTCATACGTCCGTTTGGAACGTTGTTGCCGTCACTGCTCACATACTTCTTTGCGTCATTTACGTTTGCGTTGCTGTTAGGCTATAAAGTCACCAGGGGGAGCGCAGCTCAGAGTCGGAAGTTCATGTGACAAAGACAAGCATGGCTGCTGAGGAGGAAGTATTGATTATGTTTCTGTTACACAGAAAACAAAAGCGGAGGCAGCAGAGTAGGAGGCGGTGGTCAGTGAGGCCGTTAAATACATCGCGGCTGGAGGACGGAGAATTTTATTCTCTTGTGCAGCCGATACGGGAAATTGACGACGAGCGTCATTTCCAATTCTTTCGGATGTCTGCCGGGGCGTTCGATGATTTGCTTCGCCGGGTTGCCCCTCACATCCAGCACAAAAAGTCGCACAGCGCACCTGTGAGTGAGGCAGAGCGACTTGACGTCACCCTGCGCTTTCTGGCCTCGGGGATCAGTCAGCAAGCATTGGCAGCAAGTTATAAACTTGGTACGGTGACTGTGAGTGGTGTCATCAGGGAGGTGTGCCACACGCTCTGGATTGCTCTGCAGGATGAGTTCGTGGCTTTTCCAGAAGGAGAGCAGTGGGGAGTCATCCAGAGAGACTTTTGGGAACTCTGGAATTATCCCAACTGTGTTGGAGCCATAGATGGGAAACACGTAAAAGTGAGAGCGCCAGCACACAGCGGAAGCAGTTATTTTAATTATAAAGGTTATTTTAGTTTTATTTTAATGGCAGCCTGCGATGCAAAATACAAGTTCAGGCATGTTGACATCGGAGCCTATGGGACAGACAGTGATGCTAGCGTCTTCTCAAGGAGCCACTTTGGATCCCAGCTCATCAAAGGCACGCTTCCTCTCCCACCTGCAGCTCCTCTACCTGGGACCCAAGCATAGACTGTATAAAACATGGACGTAGTCTCCGTGACGTCACCCATCTGTTTCTGCAGCTCTGTTTTGAGGCTAAACGGCGGGCGCGGCCATATTGGATATGGGATGAGTGACGAGTCCCCAAACTCACAGCTATTGGGCGCCCGTCAGTCACGTGATCTGAGCTGTGGCTCTGATTGGGCAAGCTCTCGATCCTAATATCTTCCGAACGGTCGAGTTAGGAAAAAAATTCAAAATTAGAGATCCAGACGGGAGACAGGGTTTGTACCAGGCTTTAAATACGCTGATTTCAGCTCTGAAAATGGCCTTTTTTCCCGTCTGCTTGTACAGTACTTCCGGTGCTTCTGGAACCAGCCTCAAGCGGTCACTGGAGGAACAGCAGCTTTTTAGCACTTCTGTGTTGTCTCATGTTTTCAGACCGGAGGTTGCCGCTTGGACCCAAGTCACCACTCCAGCAGTTTTTGTGGGTGATGAAGCGTTCCCACAAAAAGTGAACCTGATGCGACCCTATTCAGGTTAGTTCACCCTACAAGTTATGACACTGCATTATACTTAATATTGTCCAAAGATATTTCTTAAATATACCGGGTTTTATGTTCAATGATAGTGTATCATATTGTACTTTGCTACTATCTTTTAATTCGCTAGTAGGCCTGTTACATGCTTTAAAATTATGAATTCCCACGCATACTGGGGAAAACGTGCTTTTGTACCTTTTAGTACATCAAGTCAGAGGTTAATGTTGCTAACAGTAAGAACATATGAAGTGGGGTTTAAAACGTAGACAAATTGTGATTTCTTCTTATAATGTTATAAGTTATCAGATTTCATTTACAAACAATGGAAGACGTTAAAGTAAAGTAACCCAGAAACTTATTTAGGCATAGTTATGAAGTGACAGGAGGCAGTGGGGTAAGAAAGCTGATGTAGGCATCGCGCTGTATGCACAATACCTTGCCATCATAGACCTGTTGGTCCTCATTTGTGAAAGTGATTTATTTGCAGAATAGAATAGCATCCAAGGAGAAAAAAGCAAGGGATAGTTGAGAGAGAACTGAGGAAAGGGAAATATAATAAGCGGAAGGAAGAAAGGATGAAGGGAGCGATAGATGAGTGATAATAAAAAGAATTTTACTACTGCACTTACTTTAGCTGTGTATTAATGACTTTTTCATGTAATTGCAGCTCAATGCAATATTCTACACATCTACAGGCCTGTGTCCCAGATTAACGAACCTACTGTCCCAATCTACCAATTTAGTTGCAAAAACAAGATTTTAGTTAACACCACTCTAATACAGTGCTATGCTCTAAAAACGTATTTTTTGTACATTTCCCCCCCCCCATAAAGAATCTTCTGATCTTAAAGGTTTTTCTGAATCTTGATGTCCAAATATGGCTCAGAAATTGAATTTACATAAACTGTCCTAATGTACCTGAATTTACACTAATATTTCTGCTGTATTTACAATCACTATATCCAGTGTAATCTCCCTGCATCAATTATGACCAAGATTTTAGTTTTTGTGACCAATTAATCTTTTTAACTTTGAATTAATTCATGTTTTTCCTGTTCCCAAATAAATGAACCCGCAGGCTTTAACAGCAATATCTTTTTAACAGGGCTGCACCTCTCAGCTGCCCAGAGGTAGATGTTGATGGCCGTAAGGTCCCGGTCCGCTCAACACCTCTTACGAAAACCGTAAGAACGTCGGTCTACCTCTCACAAACCCTCCCGGGACCTGTGTTCGGTGGAAACTGGGCAGGAGATCACAAAGGCATGCGTCGCCCTGCACAATTACCTTTGTGATGCTGATCAGGTCCAGACGGAAGGTGGGAGATACATCACTTCTGTGCTGATGGACTCCAAGGGTTCACCTGGAGAATGGCAGCAGGTGACTCAAGGGGATTCCAACCTTCTGGACACTCAGCGCTTGACTGCAGCGAGAGCATCACAGGAGGGCATGGCTGTTCGTGATCGCCTGAGAGACTACTTCCTGTCTGATGAGGGACGGGTTACCTGGCAGGATGCTGTTCTCCAGCGAGGCACATCACAGTGAACAAGTAGAAAGAGGCCTGATGAAAAGAGCTGGGTATAGCAGGTATCTTTTATTATGCTCTTTAAAACATTAAAATTACAGCCTATTTTCTTAGTAACAAATGAAAAAAACATTCTGGCTTTGTTAGGATTCTTTTGTCTATTTACGTTACAATTTTAGATGAAAACACAAAAAATTGAGTTCAAATGTCCCTTTTGTGTTTAAAAGTCAACATTTTGAGAAAGTAAAGAAACAATTCTGTGAGAGTTCAAATTTTGGGATAAAAAAAAAGATTTTGAGACACAAGGCTAAAATTTTACTTGAGTTAGCATACACGTTGCTTTTTATCTCATAATAATGACTTATTATTTTCCCTGTCATTAAACATGTCAGTTGGAGTCTGCAGCCCTTTGACATTTCACAGTATTAAATGCAACCCTTGTGGAAAAGAAGTTTGGACACCCCTGTTCTAGGTGCTTAAAAGTGGCAAAATGGCGAGAAGTAGCAATAACAATAAGTTTAACCTGTTAACTCCCACTGGATCCTCAGTGACGTCATAAATAGTAATGTCTTCATCAAACATCAGCAACCTGTGTTAGAGAGTTTAGATTCTTCACATTTCACCCACAAAGTCTGTTTCAAAGTTTATTTGACCAGTAAAACATAATACGTGAAAGAAAAATAAAATACTGCTTCTTTCCAAATTAATGATATGGTTTAATGGAAATAACTTTTTTGTGTACCTTACAATGAAGTTAAGCTTGCTTAATGTAACAAAAATTACAATTCAGAGTTGGTTGAAAATAAGAGAAAACTACTGTTTTTCATATATAAACCTTGTTGTGTAAATGTAAACAATTAGTTATTGTTTCAGAAAAGGTAAAAGAATCCACAGGTACAATGTGCTGGTAAAAAGAATGTACATATTTCTGCATGGCCTCTTTACAGGAAGATTATCAATTTTTGAAACACAGTGCGCTGCACCTCTGTTCCCTCTACACTCACGGTTGCAATCATTGTTGTGCTTTTACAACAAACTGTTCTCTGATCCACTTCAGACATTTTGAAACCATTAAACTTCAGTCAGAAAACACTGCTCCCCTCCTCTTTCTTGTAACTATGAAACTAAAATACTGGGTGAACGAAACAGAAAATAGGTAAAAACAAAAAAAAAACTTTGGAAAAGTTCTAGTACACAGAACTAAACTGAACTTGATTCCTTACCAAACCTTGTGACCATGAGTGAGGAGGGCACACAGTGGACATGAGAGCCTGCTGAACATGGACCTACTAAGCAGATTGGACTGTGTAGACCTCACAGTGCTCCACAGCACACCAGCTGTTTGTACAGACTGTGCAGTGTGAGCGCCTTGTTGTGTGCATCCAGGACGCAGAGACAGTCTTTGAGGGTTAAGGTTAAGGAAAGAATTGGGAGTTAGAATTGGGAGTTCGAGTTGGGAGTTAGAATCATCGGGAGTTTTGGTTCACAATACCCGATAGAACACTGAATCTTTACCCTGTGGGGAACTTTGATGAAAGAACCTCTGAAGCATTTGTTGTCTATCTTTCCTGACACGTATTTAATTCTTTGGGTTGATTATTATTCATCAGTCATAAACAAGAAGATATTCAAGAGTCCTTTGAAGCCTATTTTAAATTATTATACTCCCAACCGGAGAAAGCTGACCCCACTACAATTGAAAATTTCTTAAAATCCTTGGATCTTCCCTCAATAGGAGAGCAGCAGAATAAAGCATTAATAGCAGAAATAACTATCACTGAACTGAGCAACGCGATTTCTCGAATGAAGACAAACAAAGTACCAGGATCTGACGGGTACATTAGCGAATGGTATAAAACATTTAAACCTGAACTAATGCCAATGCTANCAAAAGTACTACGACACTGGCGCCAAAGCCATGAAACTACTTTCTTGGAGACTTCGTAAACAACAGATAGAAAGGACTGTGCATAAATTAAGAAACCCAACTAATAATAAGATCAGTCATAAACAAGAAGATATTCAAGAGTCCTTTGAAGCCTATTTTAAATTATTATACTCCCAACCGGAGAAAGCTGACCCCACTACAATTGAAAATTTCTTAAAATCCTTGGATCTTCCCTCAATAGGAGAGCAGCAGAATAAAGCATTAATAGCAGAAATAACTATCACCGAACTGAGCAACGCGATTTCTCGAATGAAGACAAACAAAGTACCAGGATCTGACGGGTACATTAGCGAATGGTATAAAACATTTAAACCTGAACTAATGCCAATGCTAATCAATTGCTTTAATTACACCCTTAAGGAGGGACAGATGCCACAGTCATGGAGCGAGGCAATAATAACAGTAATACCTAAGGAGGGCAAGGATAAGGTGGAATGTAACTCATATAGGCCAATATCCATCCTAAATGTAGACTACAAGTTATTTGCATCAATTATAGCCAAAAGAGTTGAACATATTATCCCCGAACTCATAGATCTAGACCAAACAGGGTTTGTCCGTGAAAGACAAACTCAGGACAATATCAGGAGAACACTTCATGTGGTAGATTACATCGGTAAAGAAAAAATTAGTGCAACATTGATCAGTTTAGATGCAGAAAAGGCCTTCGACTCGGTCGGATGGAATTATCTCTACCAAGTAATGGAACGATTTGGCTTTGATCAAAAATCAGTCCAATGTATTAGATTACTCTACTTAAACCCCACAGCCAGAATCAGAGTCAACGGCCATTTATCCCAATCCATTAACCTGGAAAGAGGGTGCCGCCAGGGCTGCCCACTTAGTCCTGCCCTCTTCACACTTTTTATTGAACCTTTAGCCCAAGCGATCAGGGAAGATTCGGAAATTAGGGGAATTGAAATTAAAGAAGTTGAATATAAGGTTAATCTATTCGCGGATGATGTTTTGCTCACTTTGAAAAATCCTGAGAAAAGCATACCCAAACTAATGTCCCTCCTGACAAAGTTTAGCTTTTATTCTGGGTATAAATTAAATACACATAAATCCCAAATACTTGGNTCCCTAATTTGGTCAGCATATTTATTGATGCCTATAAAACTAAAAATAATAAACATCTCATATCACGGATCTATAAAAGCTTGCAAAACTCTAAAAACCACTCTACTCTCTATATTAAACAGAGGTGGGAGAGGGAGTCTGGCCTGGAGATATCTGAGGAAGATTGGTATGAAATTTGGGAGGGACAGGCTAGGACCACCAACTCTAGATCATGGCGAGAATTCTGCTGGAAATGCACAATACGCTATTTTATCACCCCTAAGATGTCTTTTAAACAACAAGCCTCCCAAGGTCTTGATGAATGTTGGAGAAAATGTGGTGCATCTATGGCAGATCATTTTCATGTATTTTGGGCCTGCCCTCTAATCCTTACTTACTGGCAAGAGTTTGCAAAAGAACTGAAAAACATTTTTGGAATTGAAATTGAAGCTTGTTTTGTCACCCTATATCTTTGTAAAACACCAGCTGGTCTCAAATCTCAGGACAGATATCTTTATAAAATCATCTTGGCTGCAAGTAAAAAAGCCATCACACGCAATTGGATGCAGACAAATCCACCAACAAAACAAGACTGGACTGCAATCGTAAATGAAATATACATTATGGAAAAACTCACCTTCTTCATAAGACTACGGGCTGATGACTGGGCAAAATACTGGGAAAAATGGAACTCTTATATCAATATTTGTAACCCCTCTTCAGTATAGATGTTGTACAATGCCATGTACTATTGATTGGCCTGAAACAACCGCCCTTATATTTCGTTTTGTTGTATTTTATTTTATGTTTTGTTAACCTGAAATTAAAATAAAAAGAAAGTTAAAAAAAAAAAAAGAAATGGGACACCCCTTAAATGCAAATGAAATTGTTGTGGACTGTCTGTCAGTTATTCCTTCCGTTAGCGTCACCATAAAATATCTGTATAAATAACACAACCACGGACATATTCAGCTGTCACAGCAAACCATAGTTTATTGAAAGGTAAACACCAGCTATAACTATCGTTACATAACTCTGCGGCTACAGGAGATGACATTAGCCCGGTCATCTTATACCATTATCGGCACAAGCATGTTATATAGGCTGTTATCTTGATAAAACAATTATATTGCCACGGAGAAAAATGACCATATTGTAATGTTAACTAACTTAAACGATAGCAACATGGCTTGTCCGCACCGGACGCTATTGACAAAAGATCGTAAAATAAAAATAAATATTATGCAACAATGAGGTAAATAATCCATAAAATGGGTCTAAACTAAGATAATACAATGGTTTTCCTAATATTTATATCTCCATTAACAAAGAAAATACTATATTTGTAGCTCGCCTTCTCTGCCGCTTTGGACGGATCCCCCAGGGGAAGAGACATATCTGTGATATAAGACATACAGGAGTAAGTTAATACATTGATGCAGACTTAACAGGAGGAGGCTGGGGTGGAGGAGGTAACTTCAATTTCAGCAGAGAAATGGCACATAGGAGTAGCAGAAGTAGTTGTGAATGGAGACTGTTTAAATGCACCGCCTTATTGCTACAATGAACTGTGATTGGTTGAGTGGGGTGGAGAGATGTAATTCGAACATCAGCCTGTCAGCTGGTAACAGCTGGGCGTATGACTTCCGTGTCCTGCATGAACTAACACGAGCTTCATTTATTACATATCCTGCAACAGAATATTCAGCTCACATGGTACTGTAGCCCAAATGCATTATCCATGAAAGACATTATGGTTGGTGTACATAGGTTTACATGTGTTTAGGTATCTGTGCATTTCAAGACATTTTTATCAAGTGGCATACAACTGAATTGAGGGATCTTTGAAACTGTCTTTTGCCTTTTGTCCTCTGGGTACCAAAGATGTCGCGTGTTTCCACGTGAACGACTCCCTTCCTCAGAGCTGGGGTCAAAGGTGACTCCAGGAAGTCATATTTCTTGATAGCCTGGAGCTTAGGGTCCACTTTAGCAAACACTTATCTTGGCTACGTTACAACCAAGACTTTGTTGTTCATTAACAGAGACTCCATGGTGCCTACAGAGATGGCCTTTTTGTGACACGAAGCTATTTGCCGGATTGGGCGAAACAGAAACAGATGATTCCTTCAACATCCTTGACACAGTCATAAACTTGGTTCAGGATGTGGTCACTCTGGTGATCCAGTCTCCAGGACCCACGCTACAGTCCCCCCTTTTGCTGGGTTGAACCAACCTCCTGGTTGGTCGAGTCAGCAACAGAAGATGTGGTGCCTGGAAGGTTGAGCAGGTGAAAACAACAATGCATTGCCCAGCACACAGAGTCGATGCATCCCATCCTTCCCTATACCCAGGATGTAATCTTAAGGGTTGTGAGGCGTAAGGGGACTTAACAATTGGAGAACCAAAGTCGTGAAGAGTAACATGGTAGATGCTAGCTAAACTAGTCTATTAGCCTACTGATAACCCATACAAATCATATCTCTAAGATTAAAGGAGAGGGAAAAGAAAAAAAAAGAAAAAAAAGGTTATGAGTGTATACCTATATGGGTTTACTAGAAGAAGCTACAAAGAAAAGGGAGAAGAGGAGAAAGAAAAAAACCCCTCTTCTGATGAAAATCATGGTGACCCCTGTGGTATACACAAGGAGTGGAACACTCCAGACCTTTGTTCTTGGGATGTGGGGTCACACGACAGGACTAACCGGGAGCTGGATAGGGCGTCAGTGAGGATGCTTAGTACTAAACTGAGGGGTACAAAGTAAAAGGGGATTCTTCTCATTGCTAGATTGTCGATGGAGCAGCCTGTTGTTCGTTGACATTGTGACTACTTGGGTGTAAGCATCATCGGTTTGAACTACTGAGAGCAATTTATCCATAGTTTGCCTGGTTTGGGTTAAAGGCATCACTATGGGTGTTTAAGACCAGGATGGTACCTTTGATCGTTTCACGTTAAGGCTGAAGAGAAGCATCCTGTCTCTGCATACTCTGCCTGGAGTTCCCCTAGCTGTCTATTTACCGTGAGTAAACTGACTTCATTGACAGTGGAAGTGCCAATACTGAAAAGAGACCTAATGACAGTCGAGGTTACAAGTAAGCCTCCCACAAACATTGTGAATGTTTGAGAAGCCTTGGCAATATCATCTTTAGTTGCACGGTTACAATGGTCAGGCACCGAGCTAGAGTCAGCAGTAGCATTTTTCCTGGCAATGGTAGAAGTAGAAAACAAAAGAAAAATGAAGCTAATGTAACCAGGTTAAAAGATAAAATATCCTTTGAAGGTATGAAACCTCACCAAATCCTGATAAAGGTCTGTTTAATATTGTAAAACTTTCATTTCATGATGTATTTTCATTGTTTTGTTGTTCACTGAGATTTGCATTTTTATACCTGTACTGTCACTTTAAGAGATCCATGCGTAAACGACGTCTTGGCTGCACTTCTCTCAGTTCGCGCTACGCTCACTGAGAGAAGGTAACGGAAGTTTTCTGTGTTTACTATTCGCATTTATATTGTACATAAAAAACACTGAAAATGCAGTAACATACAGTTTTATTGGTTGTGACTCTGTAAACGTGAAGTTGAGCTGTGCCCTTCATTTATTAATGGTGTGAGTGCAGTTTGAGAGGTTGTAAAGTGTAAACGTGCTACAGAGAGCTACAGGGTTTCCATGTGTCTGTTAACAGGGGAATGAGACCTGCGAACCTGAGAGAAAACCTGTTAGAGACTGCATGTTACAAGATGTTATTTTCTCTGACTTGTGCAGGTATGTTATTTACTGTTATAAGAAAATTAATTCTTATGGCTGACTTTCATTGAGATTTATGTCATTTTATTTCATGTAAAGATTTTTATGCTATGAGCTAGCTGTTGTTAGCCGCAGTTCGCGCAACGCTCACTGAGAGAAGGGGAATGAGACCCGCGAACCTGAGAAAAAACCTGTTAGAGACTGCATGTTACAAGATGTTATTTTCTCTGACTTGTGCAGGACGCAGAACGTTTGAGATTAAAGAAGTGTCAGCCCAGTCGTGGTCAGTGTTCCTCCTTCCATCCATCAGCGCAACCCCAGAACACAACGCAGAGAACACTAGTAACGGATGTGCACACAGCCAAGTTTAGAA
>RPOG01002104.1:0-102976 GCA_008086565.1 Thalassoma bifasciatum | reverse complement strand
TTTTTTTTCTCAGGCTGCTCAACATTAATAACATTCAAACTGTTGACCTTTTCAGGATCTGTCAACATTATTTAAATGTTGGATGGTTTTTTAGGCTTAAATATGAGAGGAACTGGGTTTGATGATGTTTTCCCTGAATTAGTCAAGTGAATTATTTGTGTGTGTTTATTTTCTAGAGTGGCGTTAATTTGCAATTTTGGAAGAATACAAAAAGTAAAAAATAGAAAATAACAAATATTATGGAGCCAAAGGGGAATCATGATAGGAGAAGTGAAAAGTCTAATATTTGAAGGAGAAAATGCACATTTTTGAAACAAATACAATGGCATATTTTTGAAGCAACAGCTTTGCAAGAAAGAAGCAGCAATGCAGAGCAGAAATGATTGCAACACAAAAAAACAGTTTTTTGGGAAGATAATAGACTTATTTGTGTGTCTCAAAGGGCTCATGGGCCTTGTCTGGTATTTGCTTTTTTTCCTCTTGTGCTCTTTTTCCATCTAACGAAACTTTGTGTCTCTGTCTTTTTTTGTTTCTTGGACGGAATGTAACTGAAACATGGGATTGGGAATCTGGATATATTCAATTCTTAGGTCCTGCATTTGCTTCTTTCACCTATTCCTTCCTTGTGTACTCTTTTTCCTTCTTATAAAACAGAGCGTTGTGCATGCTGGCAACCCAACAGTTCTTCTGCTCTTGCATTTTAGCATTTTACTGCGCTAAAAACCTGAAGAGACGCCTGCATGTGTGCATAGCAAACTGACGCATTTTGCAGCGTAATGATGAAAATTCCACGTCATAACATGTTCTGAAATGACCCATTCTGTAAAATCTTTACAACATCCAGAGGCAGATTAAATTATAAATTATAAATTAAATTAGAGCAGAAAAAAGGTGTAATCCCTTTTGCTCAGTGGATGTGCACTGGCCTTTATTGTGGCTGCCAGTGTTTTCTTTGTCGACGACTCACAACTGTACACACATACATACACACACAAGCGCACACACTGGAGTGGGGAAGGATGCCAGAAGGATGTGGCAACACATGCTGTGTGTGTGGAGTGAAAAGCGTCAGAGCTGCTCAAGGATCTGGGGGTGATGAATGCAAGGATGAGAAGTGAATAAAGAGGGGGGGGGGCTTTGGGATAATGGCTCAGAGTCAAGCAATATTTGAGTGTTGCGCGGGGTAATCCTGGGCTTCCAGTCCTCCTGCCTGGAGGTGATAATGCCTCTGCACTGCGGCCGAGCTGCACATGCAGACGGGGATCAGACTCTGGCAGTGTGTGGAGGAAAGGAAGGCTGGGAAATAAGATGCAGTTGTGTGGCATTTAATAGCGTCTCCTCTGGTATGGAGAGGCTGGCGTATATCTCACGGACACGTCGCCGCAAATCAAACGGCAAAAGCAAGAAACAAAGCTTTCTGCGGATAAATTCTTCTGTAATCTGGTGTGGAACTCACTGTAAACCACAAAGGTCAAATTGTGCTTAAAGGATCAGTATCTAATCCTCACACAAACCCGCTTGCAGAAACACAAACAGCGGAGTGACACATTATTTATTTAATTGCAGAATTGACTGATGGGAGCTGGCACATTGATCTCCAGTGTCAGACATCGATTTTGTTTCTCCTTTAAAAAAAAAAAAAAAAAAATGTTGCATGGGCCCATTTTTAAGGTTAATTTAAGTGCTGTCATTTAGCTGATGTATTGATAAAAGTGGTGGAATAAATGCTTAGCCAGGTGCATAACACAACAGAGCTGGAATATTAAAGAGGGGTGTTATGCTTGAGCTACAGAGCTGGAATATTAAAGAGGGGTGTTATACCTGAATTCTGTTTAGGTTTCAAGAAGCAATAATAATTCTTAATTCATTGGGTTTTTTTTTTAAATTTGCAAACTTGGGAATTCATTACCTATGCTAGTAGTGAAATAACAGAGGGCTCCTCTGCTTTAAAGAGAGGGTATACTGTGCCAATTCTGTAAACATTGACATGAAGTATCAATGCCAGGTATACAGATTGAATGTGTGGAGACTTTTTTAAACTTCTGCATCCTCTGATGTCAAAGAAATCCTTGAATCTCCATTTTACAGGCACAATGTATTTTTTTAAGTGGATCTTGGTGAGACTTGCTAAAATGGTGAGGTCAATACATAAGGATTTTACATTAAAGAGACCAGGCCTCAATTACCAAGGATACGCAAACTCCGCAACCGAAAGGCCTCGTGTTCTGCAACCGAAAGGCTTCCAGAAGCATGGCCAATCAAAAGGAAGGGGGTTTGCCTTAAAGTGATGGTACCTAAAATGGAGTCAAGAGGGTTAAAGTGCTTTTGTGAACCCCATGGGTCAAACAAATTGGTGCGATTTCATGCCAGTGCTTTAAAGGAAACCCCTCAGGGGCCCTTTAACTCCCATTAACCCTCGCAGCGGCGCCCGTCAGGTGACTGTCAGGCAGTCAGCAGTGCTTTAAAGCTTTAACGCTGAGCGATCCTCAATACGTCAGCAACTTCAGAGCCTGAAGATGAGAGTTGGTCGAAAGGGAGGGGGAGGATTCCTGGGGGATCGGTCGTGTCACTGCAGCCGACTGAATACCACTCGGCCTACGCACATATGTGTGTGTGCGCGAGAGAGAGAGTGTGTGAATCAGTCTCGTTAGAGGGGACTTGCGCTTTGATTCTATCTACCTTCCTCTGTTTCTTTTGGATTGACCCTTCCGGGCACCTTGCTCTGTTGTAATTGGAGCCAAGGGGGTCCAAGCGGCGTCATCTTCGTCTGGCAGATCCCACACACACGCACACACACACACACACAGAATCACAAGGAGCCCTGTCATCAATAACCACCCTAATGCTTGTGGGTGTTGGAGATGGTGAGGGGGCTTTGAATTGTGATTCATCACGCCAAACAAAGCGCACACACACTGTCACTTTAACACACACACACACACATACACACACACACACCGAGCACAGGCTGATGATCATTAATGAGGACTGGCCCGTCTACCCCTGCGCTCTCTCCCTCTCCCTCTCTCTCTCCCGCCGTCCGCTCTTTCATTACCCAACATGAATACCTCACTTGTTATCACTCTCTCCCTCTCTCTCTCTCTCTCTCCCTCACCCTTTCATTCTGACATATGCGGCCAACACACACATATACACACACTCCTCTCCTGCACATCTCCCACCATCTCCAACATGACTCCTTGTCTCCGCCTGTGGCCCCAATCCATGTGTTATTGATGGAATCCTCTCAGACGCTTACACACACACACACACACATACACACACTGCCCTCGTAGGCTTCCAATCACACACAGCGAGACCCCGGTGACTAATACTAGCTGATCCTCAGTGACCAATAAAAAGGGCCTAGAGACTGACAGGTTGCTCGGCAGCTCTGATTTATTAAGTGGGGTCTCCAGTCTCCCTCCTTCTCCCCTCACTTTAATTACTTTCCCCTCCTCTCTCCTCCATCCTCTCTCTTTTCTTATCCCCTCCTCACTTTCCCCCTTTTTCTTCCACCATCTTCTAATCTCTCTGAAATATACATTTGCAACCCTGTGATTCCCAATCTTCTCTTCATAAAATTAGCCAAGAAATAAAAAAGAAGGTCGAGGCGAACGGCGCAAGAAGCGAGGGATGAGTGTGTGTGGAAATACAGTGAGGGACGGATATAGATGGATGATAACAAAGTAATCTCAGGGGGGATTGCGAGGACCAAGGTAATGGATACTGCAGATCCCAGAGATAGTGAGACAGGAGGAGGATTAAGTACTGAAAAACAAAATATTACTTCTGCAGCTTCTGCGCGGCGCTGATATAAAGCCCGAGTGATGAAAAAGACCTGGTTTGTTGCAAAAGTTGAAATACACCGAGTGTTTTTCCCCGCGCTGTAAGTCACCGAGGCAGTTTACCTCATAGTTTTATATCCTCTTGTGTACCGCGCTCGTATTTGTGACTGCTTAAACTGTAAATCTCGGCCAAATGTCAGCAAATAACTCAATTGGCCGGGGCAGAGGTGCTCTATTTACCAGGGAGCGGTGGTGTAAAGGTGGGAGGTTAAAGAGGCTTCTCACTGTGGTTTACAATATAAGGGTCGGAGGTCAGGTGATACAGAATCACAGAGGTGGGATTGGTCTGGCCTTGAATGTGCAAAGTTAGCCAAGTATAAAAATATCTAAGAAAAGTTCAAATTAACCCATAAATTGTGTGATTTAAAAAATATCAGTACCCCTCTTTAAGCCTATACAGCCAACACCCCCTTATTTTTTAAAGATTTTCATATTGTTGTTTAATCTATACATTGTATAAACATTACACCTGAGAATAGACTCAGTATAGTGTGAAAAGTAGGACAACACTCTAAAGACTATAAAGGGTAAAAATAGCACAATACCCCTCTTTAAGTCCGAGTCCTGGGCGACTTCTCCATCTCAGGCAGCAGATTCGATGATTATAAACACAAGCCCTCACACTCACAGCGTTTAATCATAGGAGTGTCACACACATATTATGAAACCCCTGATGAGTCACTCTGCGGTGCTTATATTGATGGTTTCACATCGCGCTGACAGCTGAAGTGTCCTCACTCTCAGATTGGAAGATGTTCGGAAAAAAAAACAAAAAAAAACACCGGAATAAGAATTATAGCAGCTCTTAGTTCTATAACAAATCACTCATCCTGTTTGTTTGTGGGATTATTTGATGCTTTATCAAAGGCTGTGGAGATAGATGTCACCTTTTGAACCGCACCTGTCAGAACACTTTGGAAGCTGAAGTTGGAGTTGACGGGTGATTTTACATTTTAGGCTTTTAAATAAGCGCAAGCTGACAACCTCCATCAGCTTGTACATATTACAGAGAGCGGATGGGTCACCAAATAATAAATGAGTGGAATACATTATTCTGTAAATCTCTTTCATGGTGAAACAAACAAAATAACTCATGTCATGATTGGCATTGTAAGAGGATGTGTGTTTTTTTTCTGGAAGAAGACACTTCTGGTGAAAAAAGGCGATGCCCTTTGTTGCTGTGCCACAAATATTTGATATACGCGAGAAAACAAGTCTGTTAAAGCAAACGTCCACTGTTTCTGTACAGCTGTGCTTTGATACGCCATCAACAATAGATGCACTGCTCTGTCCTCAGTGCATACATAAAGCAGCTTTGATGCTGTGTTTCTGCAGAAAGATGAAGCCCCGCTCATAACGCAGGCTGTCATTTTTCCATATTAGCCACTTTCATGATGGACTCGCTGTCAGGTCCCGAACAATACAGAGTCTGTTTCAAGTTGCTCTTACTTGTGGAGAGTCAGACGACAGAGTGCATGCTTTAACTGCTTTTGTTTGTTTGTTTGAAACACAATGAAGAAGGAAAAAAAACTAAAAAAGAAAAAGCAACATTTATGATGTGCGCCTCAGTGTTTGTGTGCCCTGCCCTTACATGACACGTGTGTCAGCTTTATGGGACTTACAACACCAAATAAATTTTATTTTCTTACCCTGTGGTATGTATTATAAGGGTTTCATACTCCACAGCTAGTTAAAGAGGGGGTACGTGCTTTTCTTTATTTCTTGCTATTTTTTTCCCTTTGGTTTTATTCTGTTCCATCTTATGTCTTGTTAGTAGCTTCATGTGATTTACAGTACAAAAATGTACATATTTTCTCACACTGGAGAATGTGTTATGAGGGTTTTCTACTTCAAGTGGCAGTATGCAACATTAAAGTGGGGGTATGTGCATTTTAAAAATCTTGATACCATCCCTCATATGTCTCATTGGTAGTTTGATGTTATAATCCCCTGTTCTTATTAGCCTGATATATGTATTGTACAATTTTTATGCTCAGAATGTGCCGTTAAAGAGAGAAAAAAACATCAGTTTGTCCCTGTTATGTCTCCTTGGTCACTTCACATTACTTACAGCACAGAATAATCCCTATGTTGGGTTTTTGAACACCCTTGCTACTGTCTCTTTAAGGCACCCCAATTCACAAACCCCCTTTTCTTTGATTGGTGAGCCTTCTGGAGGTAGAAGTTGCCGATTGAGGTGTGTCCCTTTAATATTTCATAAATCCTGATGTGATGACATCATTGTGAATACTTCAGAGTCATAAAGTCATCTTCACTTATTGGATGCTTGAAAGTAGCTGGAGCTAAAGGCACAGTCAGTGACTAATCCTTATGGGACTGAGTGTATATAATTGCCCATCTGGATGTATGGAAGGTCTCTCAAGTGCTTTTCTTCTAGGGAAACCAATCTTCAAGGGTCGCTTCTGTCAACCCTCTCTGGGGGTCTCGCTGGATGTATGATTACTTGACATTACCAAGAATACACAAATCCCCCTGGCTTGACTTTAATCAACTCTGTAAAGCTTTGTCCTCACCATGTGGCAAGGCCTTGACCTATAGCCTTCTGCTTAATCAAAGTGGAGGCTTGGACGTGTGTGGTTATTGCTCAAAATAACCGCCATCATTGACCCGAAAGCCTCTGAATAGGAATAACATTACTTTTAATTGTAAGCCATAAATACAGACTTTGAACATCAGAGCTCATGTTTTATGGCTGCTCTTCATCACACCAAGCGGAAAGTCTGCAAAAGCTTTTCTCCCACTTTCATGTATGATTCTGCTTTTCACAGATTAATTACACCCCAGCATGCATGGCATAGAAGTAGATTTAAAGGGAGTTTCATGTAAATATTTAATATAGGTATCATATATAAATTTTACCACCCTCTATTATGGATAATACATTATTCCCCTCACTTGTGCTAGAGAATTGGCGCTGCTTCCCCGTGCTCTACATGAATAATGTAAACCTGGCGTAGGCAGAGTTCTCAAAAAGCACTGTGAGGGAATAATGTATAGCATTGCTCTCATTTCCTCCCCACCAACGGGGTGTGTTGTTGGACACGGTTGCTCCAGCTGTGCCTGGGCAACTTTCATTATTTATCTTTTCCTGCCCGTCTGACCTCATCACAAGCACGTGTCAGTGGTCAGCCGGCGGATTTCTGACTCCCCGCGCCGAGCCGCTCTCTTGACAATAGATGAGGCGCTGACATTGAACTTGACATGAGGGCTAAGCTGTGGGAGGTGGAAGGCTGGAGGTGGGGGTGTTGAGGGGGTGTGGACGTGTTTTGTCGGGCTGCGGCAGATGGCTGCATGTATGTTGTTGGCGTACATCTCAGTCTCAGAGCTTTCATCCTGAAATCTTTGGATCTGCTCGCAAATTTAGGAACATGCTGAATCCAGGGGGTCCTGTGCTTTAAAGAGGGGGTACTCAGCTTTAAAGAGGGGGCATTCTGTTTTGTTACAATGCTGGATGTTCAAATTAAGCATGTGCATGTATCCAGTTGTTGTGTAAAATTCCTGAATCTGCCTGTAAACTCAAAATGGTCCAGTCTTGACCCTGGAAGGTCTCAATAAGGCAAACCAATCAAATGGAAGAGGTTGTTCAGGTTGGGCATCTCTCAAAATTTTAATTTTCTATGGGCAAAAAAAAATAAAATCTCAACAGGGCCAGTTTTTCACTTTTATGTATTTATCTGGCGGAAATAGGCTACTTTAATACACATTCTTACCAACCTCTGAGCCGGAGCTGCTTTGTGGATTGGATGCAGCTTCAAATGGAGCCCTTATATCACGACTGTACAGCTTAAGGGTCAATGGAAACTGTAGGTGGTTGGGAGATCAAAGACTTCTTGGAGGGCCAGGATGGGGTTACATTATGTCGCTGCTGGGCTTTTCCAGAATGGTGATAAGAAAGGGTCAGTATTTTTATTGGATGGCACCACGGGGGGTCTTTGAACATCGCACTCATCCCATGGAGGTGCTTAAACAGCTTCAAAATGCGAGGGGTTCCTTTTCTATTGGACATAAGTGATTGAGCGAGAGGTGGGGAATGCTTCCTTTACATCTCTGGAATGGACAGGGAATTGTTCGCACGTGCATTATCGTGGAACACGTGGAGATTCAGTTACTGAACGTGAGATGTGGTCAATATCAAATGCAAAAGAGAGTGATGGGACACTGTTCAAGTGCCCTGTTGGAAGCTGAAACACACACTGAGGTACCATCCTAGTTAGAAAACACACTCAGCTGATACTTTGCTGGTAGAAAACATAATGAACTACCATCTTGGAAGCCAAAATGAAAACAAAAGAACCCTCCTGGTTGGCAGGGACACTTGATTGCCTACGTGGTTGCATGGTAAATTGCATGCTATGACGCCAAAATGCGCACTTAACCACTCCTTTGAAGCCAAAGTGTGCAATCAAGTGCGCTCGGAGTTGGTCCCTGTCAGTGACGAGGATGCCTTTTTTAAAAATCTTTTTCCTTTCCTAGACGCTACATTCTGCATGTGTTGCAACAGTATGGCTCGGAAGTGGTTGAGTGCAGTCCAAACATGATGATACATTCTGTTTTGTCTCTTGAGCTTCACCTAAAAGTTCTTGCCTCCCTTCCTAGTTTGCCATTCCCCAGGCGCAATAATCTCCATGTCAACCCGTTCTCTGTGTATCCACAAAAGTGACGGAATCGCATCTGAGCGCGTGGAAACATGCTGCATAAATACACTCCCAGTGAGTCTGGGATTGTATAATGGGGGGTAAATATTTTAAGAGTGTTATGGCAGCAGTCAGAGTCTGCAAACATGCACGCTGATGTGTATTCAAAAGGCGAGAGCGACAGAGTTCACAAAAAGTGATCAAATTGAGGCTGTAAACACAACAGGAAGCCTGCAGAGCTGCAGCGCCGTGCTGTAAATTCAGGTCAGAGAGCCTCTCTCTCCCTCAATCATCGCCACAAAGTCACCTCTCCCACGGGAGCCACAGGTGCTGGAGATGAAATGCGCTCTCACCGAACGAGGAGCTCAGCCTCAGTTTGAACCCCTTCGCTTGGCAGGAGACCACAATGCTCCCTGCATCCTTTGTTCCCTATCTCTCCTCGCTATCTCTCTCTCTCTCTCTCCTCCCCACGCCATTGTTCTCATCCTCTGCTTCTTTTGTTCCCAGCGCACATACACACTCACAAACACGGCGGCGACAGAATACTCTGGGTGAGGTTTCCAGCGAACACTTCCTGCTCCCTGTCACTATGTGTGGCGCTCGTGTTGGGAAACGCTAACAGATATTCATTTAATCCTCCACTCGGAACATCATGTGCACATGAAATCTGCTTCTGCATCTCATGTGTCATCCTGTTAGTCAGAACAGATTTCATATTCAGCTTTTTTTTTTGGATTTTATTTTTAGGCTGCAAACCTGCATAGGGTGCAGGTGCTAAGTCGCCATCTGGGAGCCAAAATGTGTGTTCAAGTGCTCTCATGGTTGGAAAAACACTTTGTTTCCCTTTTTGGCTGGTAAAAGCATGATAAAGTGCTTGCTTGGGAGCCAAAATAAACACAGAAGTGTCCACTTGGGAGCCAAAACACATACGACAGTGATGTTCTGTTTGGGACACCAACTGCTCCCTTGGCTGGTTGAACATATTAAATTGCACACAGGGAAGCCAAAATGGGCCCAAGGTTGCCATCTGGGAGCCAAAATGTGTGCTTAATTGTCCTATTATGAGCCAAAACACACTGAATTTCCATTTTGTTTGGGGAAAAAAAACACAAAACTGACACTCAGTGAGTAAAAACGTGACAAACTAACTGCTAAACACACTTGACTGCCCCATTGGCTGGTTTGGCATGATAAAAGGCCTGCCTGAAGCCTTGATCTTGCACTAGGTTTCCTTTTAAGGAGCCAAATGTGCACTCAAATGCCCTTTTGGGAGCCAAAACACACAAGCAAGAGCTCTCCTGGCTGGTAAAACACCATAAACTCATGTTTGATTGGTTAGAATATGATAAAAATGAGTCGGAACAGACCTCAAATTTAATTACTCTAATTTTATTTTTTGGCTCCAAACTTGCGTAGGGTGCAGGAGCAACATTGTAGGGCAGCGAGAAGCCAATTGGAAGAGCTAATTCAGGGTGCAACCTGCACGCTGAGCCGTGTAATTATTCGATTGAGTTTTAATCTGAGAGATTAAGAGTGTGCCATATTACAGCAAAGTGGGTCATGAGAAAGGGATCTCGAAATGAGCTGCATCATCGGCGACTTTTCACGTTGGAAATAATCAAAAGGTGGTTCTCCGTTCTCCATAATTGATTTCTGGAAACATCAAAGCTGGTTTTGTTTCAAGCGGAGGACTTTCTTTTCATGCGTTTTCATCTCCTCTCTGTTTTCATTCTTGTCAAACCAACACTAACCCATATTTATGGATGAGTGTATTCAACAAATCCAACCTCTCCTAATTACAGGGTATAAAAGGCAGTTCTATTTTGGATGAAAGCCTCCTGACAGAGCTGGCATCCGCGAAACAAGCCGCCTTTATCGCCCAAGACAACCAAGTTGTTCCATTAGCAGAGGAATGCAGCACACACACACACACACACATATACCAGGTCTGAGATATAAACACACAGACTGTCGTCATGCCAGCATATTGCAGGTCTGGGCTCGCCGCAGCAGAGGGCGAGCAGACAGACGCAAGGGGTCACCGCCTCACAGCTTGCAGAGGGGCTAATTGATGCCCAGCCGCCTCGGGTAAGCAAACACACTCGCGACAATGTCTCTGTTTTTTTTTTTTTGCTCACTTCATCTCGAAGATGCATCCAGCATGTCAATGTGTTCAATCACACATCCACACACCCAAGGTTTTATCACTTCGAGTGGCCCACTGTAACCGCAGAACATGGGGTGAATATTGATGAAGTCATATTTTAATGTACTGTACTCCCCCCCCTCGCTGCCCAGTCGTGGAGAGAGACAGAAAAAGAGAGAGAAAAAGAGACACAGAGAGGGAGGGAGCTTGCAGATGACTCAGACAAAAACTGCTTATTTGATGATGAAGCCTGGAGTAGCTCTTAATTACTCTCAGGGTTAGAGGCAAAGAGCAGGAAGGAGTCTCTATGCACAGTGACGCACAGAATGACAGCTGGCTGCTGAGCAGGTTCACACTCTTAATGCATCACCACTTCACACACAAACACACACACACACACACACACATACACATATTTATGGATAAGGCTATCTGTAGTGGGGGTTATGAAGGAGGTCATGGGAATGCAATATATTCCTTCACATGTTGTGACTACAACTCTTCTAGGACTCAAATTCAATTCCCATATGTGCACAAAAACAAGTCTTTTTACCATATTTCTTAGAATAGATTCAATTTATGGCAAATTTCAGGGTTTTCTTTTCTTTTCTATCATAAATTTAAAACATTTAATCCTAAATTTAGTCTCTATTCTCACAATAAATAGGATTTCAGGACAATTCATTTCACAACTCTTTTTTTATTGAGATGAAAGTCAGGTTATTGATGTTTTTCCTGAAAGTATTTGACATTTGAGCCATAATTCTGACTGTTTCTTATAAATGTGTGAAATAAAAGTCCAAATGCTGAGTTTTTTTAAGATTGTATCAGGATTTAGTCACAATTTGGACTTTTTGTCTCTGTTTTTGTCTTCAGCAGAATATAGGGAAGGTTCTGGAGTGGCCATCTCAGTCACCTGACCCCAATGTCACTGAGCCACTTTGGGGAGATCACAAACTGGCAGTTTTTGCAAGACA
This sequence comes from Thalassoma bifasciatum, assembly GCA_008086565.1. Classification (NCBI taxonomy): domain Eukaryota; kingdom Metazoa; phylum Chordata; class Actinopteri; order Labriformes; family Labridae; genus Thalassoma; species Thalassoma bifasciatum. Next base: position 91,350 of record RPOG01002104.1, on the reverse strand, counting down.
GCCCAAGAGTCTGTTGTCATTATAATTTTAAAAAAGAGTAAACACAGCTTTATGTTGATAAATGGCTTCACCCAACCACTAACCATGAGTGAAGGAAAAGTTTTTGTCTTATTATTCATTTTCTCTGAAAAAAGGCCAAGAAATCATAAACTCTGCCAGGGTATATAAACTTAAGACCATAACTGTACATGTCGATAAAGTATCTGCTTGTACTTAATAGGAAATCCTTGTTAGACAGTGAAAAACTGATATCTACAGGCAACTGCGACGTAAAGGTAGTGTAAAATTTAAAGGCAGGTCTTGAAGTGTTTGAATCTTATATATATCTTTGTAGAGCAGCAGGCAGCTGCAGCAGGTGCTCACAGATCCTTTAAAGCTCCTATCACTTGATAGAGTCTGCGGCATCGCACTGAAAGTAAAAATTAATGTCCTATAAACTTGTGAAATGGAGAATTTATACCCACCAGATTGCTACCAGCCGAGCAAAGAAAGCGGAGGGAAAAACAGATCGGCGGGCAACGCGACCTGTTGTCTGTGCTGGATCTGGGGGGAGAAAATCTTTTCTGCTCGGCGGCCTCGTACACAACAGCTGTAGCCTTTTAATAAAGTAGCGGGTGGCCTTGGTTTTCTCTGAGCTGAGGGCTGTCAGAGGTTTGTTTGAGCTCATGAGTGTGTGTGAGAAGGATTCTGCTGTGTGTCTGTAAGCACTCAGCCATGGCAGGCCACTGATTGATGGCTGAGCAAGTCCAGGATGCTCCATGGCTGCTACAGATTGGCACAGCGGAAACCTGGCACTGGAAGTGCTCAGAGCTACACACAAACACACTCACACACACTGTGCTACACAGAACATACTTGCACATATTTCATTTTCTCCCCTCAACACTAAAACCACGGGAAGAACATCCCCAAATGGGGGGCTGTTACCCACATGCCCTCCACATCTTGTCAGCCCTGATCCTGCCAAGTGGCATGGCTGTAGCTGTGAACATATGGAGACGGATTTACATTCATACCTGTTTTCTAACATGTAAAACTCGGATGACCATATTCTGAACCCCCCCCCCCAAAAAAATGACTCCCTACCCAGGGAACATATATAATGGATTGAAGCCAATTTCAGCTAATTGAAAATATAGAAAATGAAAACCTGGCTTTGTCAAGATTTTGACCTTTGCCCTGTAATTGCATCATGATGTTTAAATTCTGACTTTTTTGACGTATCTCAAAATTTCCATTTTATTTTAATCGCATAATGATTTTCAGTATTTCTAAATTTTGACTTTTTATCTCAAACCTTCTGAATTTTGTCCTTGCATATCAAAATTTCAGCTTTCTATCTAACATGCAGAGTCACTTATGGATATTTTGAATGTTTATCATCTCTGTTTATTTCAGTGCGATATAAATTCAGCTGTTGTGTGAGGAAGCAGAGAGAAAATGTCAAATATAACATCAAAAAAGTGCGTCACTGCCTGATGTGGTAAAAGTGTACACCAAAGGTCAGGCACTTACTCCGGCTCTTTCTGTGGGTGCAGAGGAGGTTGAAGCACATGAGAAAAGAGGACTAACCCTTCAGGGATTCATCTGTTTTTCAGAGAAAGGAAACATCTCCACAAGCACCGTCATTTGATTCAAGAGCTGAAGGTCAGGGAGCACTTCTGTTTAGTCTGCCACACTTTGAAGCTTTAGAAAAGTGGACTTTCTGTATTAAAAAAGACACAACCAGACTTTGAAATCAAGGTGACCCTCTTTAGCATTTATAGCCCAGGCGCTTGAAAACGCACGTGTCCCCTTTCTCATTTCTCTCGCCGGTCTCCCTTGGGTTTTTCCATACTTGCGACACATTTCTTCTGAAACTCCAAAAGTAGAGAGGTCGCAGACTTTAGTGGCACCGAGAGGAAAGCATTAGTTTAACTCCTCTTTAATATTTTATGTCCGTCTTTGCTTTGACATTGTGTTAAAGTTTTAAATCTGTCCTGGCCTTGACACTGGGAGAGTAATACGTTCTTTCGCCAGGAAGTTTGCCAGCCAGTCTGGAAAGACGTGAATATGTCTGAATTTAAAAAAGACTTTTATATATATTTCCACAGAAGACATAAGATTTAAGTCAGAACTTAGATTTTTTCAATATATGAGAAATGTGTCAAAATTTTTCACTATTTTCTCAGATATTATGACATGGAAGTTAAAATTCTAATTGCTTTCTCTAAAGCATTTTGGATATGAGTCAAAATTCAGACATTTATCTCAGAACAACAATATATGAGTTATTTATTTTTCTTCCCAGAATTTTTTCTAATGAAGTCAAAACTCACTTTTTTTTTTTTTTTTATTCAAGCAGATTTTAGATAGAATATATAACATTTCCCTTAAATTGTTGACCCCTTCATCCTATAAAACAATATTTAAATTAAATCGCAGTTGTATGTCAAAATTCAGTTGTTTTTCCTTTTCCTTTCAGCAATATTATTTCACAAGTTTAACATTTTTCAGCAGTGTTTAATGCTTAAAGCAGTATTATTCCACAGGTTCAACATTTTTTTTCAGATTTTTATAACTACTTCGAGCAATGAGATTTCACAGGTTTCACAGGTAGCTTTCTTCAGTTTCAGCATTTCAACACATTTTCTACAAGGAAATGCAAATTTTCTAGTTTAAATTAAATCTCAGTTGTTATTCTTAAAATATATTAGATGTATGTCAAAATTCAGTTGTTTTTCCTTTTCAAGCACAACAGTTACCAAGTACCCAATTAGGAAACTTACCACTATTGAAAAAAATCACCTTTCATCCTTTGCTACTGTATTCCAACCCCCAACATCAGATGATTGGTTTCTAAATGAGAAGTACTCATGACTCATGAGAAGTTTGACCTGACCTAAAAGAGGACTTGGACCACTTAGTAACAGACATGGTTTTTTTTTTTAATCAATTTAGCCCATTTACGGTACCTTTGATGTCTCCAGGTCAAGTTTTCTTGACTTTCTCCTCAAGTTACAGTCAATCTGCAAACAGCAAACCTTTTTAGCAATGACCTTACCCTTGTAAAGGATGTCAAGGACTAAGTCGGCAGTCCCCATGAGTGTGGATGTATAAATTGACTGGATCCCAAGGTTACGACTCAGAAAGAGGTCAACCAACTGTGATTTCTAGTTTCTGTCTGGCTTTGAAACGTGATGTGGCAGAGTCTGCTTCTTGTAATATGCAGGACAAAGCAGCCTTTAAATTTCAAATGTGTTTCATCTATTCTGTTTTTGTACACCATGTCAAAAAGTAGATTCATGGAAATGACCTCAGGCAGTCAAACAGGTTTAATTCTCCACTGCTGCCTGTGGGCTAACACATCATTACCTTCACTCATTCCATTCATCATTAGCCTAGCATAAGCAATGAAGCAAAACAAAGCAGAGGTGTTGTTTCCAGGACATGTTCCTTAACAGAGAACCAATCAAGTTGCCGCCTCAGGCTCTTCTCTACTCTATTCTTCCACCATTTATTTTTTTTTGTGTGCTGAATTCATCCAGAGCCGGATGAGCGTGAGACAGAGATGTGACAGCACAAGATTACTCTCACAATGCTGTTTCATGAGTGAGTGATTCTGTTGCATCATAATCTCCCAGCAGTACATTATGGAGTCATAATGGCTGCACCAGGCCGGAAATAAGTGGAAAACCTGGGTGGGGTGGTAGCGGTGGTGGTGAGGGGGGGGTTACAACTGGAAACAGAGATGCATTTATTTCTCGGATATGTTCCCAGAACTCACAAATTCACTGCAAAAACTGCCGCCAGTCCTCCAGGTGAAATGGTACCCCTGGAATAAATCCTGCATTTACTCGATGCAAGAGTCTCCAAGATCAGCATGGGTGCAAGAATTAAGAGTTGGAGAGGAGATTTCACAGCGTGATTCCCATCCTTCCCACCCACTCATGCATCTTTGCATAGATGCGTTGAAGTGGGATGATGGCACACAGGTGGAGCCACAGCCTTCCAAGTGAACGGCCTCTTTTGTGCGTGCGCCCACGTCAAACCATTTCAAGAAACGGTGATGGCGACATCTCCGACTTCTGACGTCTCCTTCGCATCTCAGACACATTTATTTATCCCTTTCTGTTTATAGAAATGATGTACTTTCCAGCTTGAAACACTCAGGGACAATCTGCTCATGGATTCTTGCCTCTCACCCAGTTACCGCGCCTTGCCCTTTGGCCTTACTCTTGTCTGGAACAGGCGTTCCCTGTACGGCAGCAGGAAGCAGCTGAACATTTATTTATGTATGAAAAAGGAACCTCAGCAAAGCACTTCCCTTGATGATAAAACTGCAAGGAAAACATCCAAGACACCGTGCAAGGCTCGAGATCGTCTTGATTAGGCATCAGCAGATGTTCCCGGCAATATCGCACTCAGCTCCTCGCTTCCCTCCCCGTCCTTTTGTTCTACTCCACCCATTATCTCATTCAAACTAATCAGCCTCATATTACAGATAGCGCACCTTTTTTTGATAGGTATCCTATTGATTCCAGGGGACAATACAGGGTCCTCTTCTTTCGACAGCTTCTCATTAGCAGTCGGCGGCAGCAGGTCCCCTCGCACTGCTGAATAATACCACGCGCACGCGCTCGCTCACACACGCATGCATGCTCATTCCCCTGCAGGATGATGAAGCTGAGTGTAATATGATTACTGGCTGTCCCTCTGTGACCTTAGAGTGTTTGAAAATAAGAGACTGAATGCAGCCAATAAATTTAAGCGCTAAATATCCACCTGCTCTCTGAGTTCACAGTTGTACACTTCTCATCAGAATCATAAGACCGGTTGAAAACCTGCACAAATTTACATTTTGCACTGTTAGATCTCAAGAATTATACTGATGAATGAATAATAATGTAAATAAAGTATAGTTAAGATGGTTTATTTTTGTATTTATGATCTATTGTTGTATATATGATCTACATTCTACATTCAATATGTTGCTAAATATCGGTTAATTGGTTAAGAATAAGTCAAATTTAAGTTGTATGACTTTTTTTGAGGTCACTGTAACTTCTCAAGGACTCTCCCTCCTGTTTTTTGGCATTCCTAAGAAGCAGTATTTTCGCCGTAGGGAGACCTCTGCAAGGCCCCCCCACTGCGAGTCCCTGTAGTCCCCCCCCCCAAAAAAAAAAAACTCAAAAAGAATTGTCAAACAAATGCGTCTCTAACAGAATAACGATGGAGAACTTTCACAACCATCTTTTTCTTTCTGTTTTACGAGAAAGAGAAACTCTTGGAGAATTCATCTGTCCAGATGCATAAAGCATCACAAGTTTTTGAAAGGCAAATCCCGAGAGGGGTGAGTTTCTGTGAAGCTGCAGATGTTTTGGCTCCTAATTCTGCATGAGCCTTGAGCGTGTCAGCATAATTCATAAAGATTCTCAGGGCTGAGGAGTTCAAAAGATGTGAGGGCTTTTTAACTTACATGACAAGTTACAGTAGTTGGAGAATGTCGAAGTGGTAAAAGTGTCAGACACGGTTTAATTATATCAAACTTAAAACCATACATGTGAGAAAAAACATGTAACTAAATGGATTAAAATACTAACTCATGCATACAAAATAGTTAAAATCAATCATCTATAATAACCCATCTTTGTTGAATAACTTACAAAAACATAAATTAGATGTCACTTATGCGATATGCAGATGATACATTAACACATCCAATAATTTTGCACCTTTACTGAAAAGCACTGCAACTTTTTTGGAGCTTTGTGCTTGCTTTTGAGCTCCAATATCATTGGTTTGTGAATTGGACCTTGAGACAGAGCAGATAGCGAGGTCAAATAGGCGCAATTCCTCCCCTTAGTGTTTTATTTTAAACTCCACGCTGCACTCTTTCTGACCTGGTTTCTGTGGCCTATTTGCCCAACGCACGGGTTCATGTGAGAGACGCTGGTTAAAGTGCACTGAAGTACATCTTGTCAGTTGTCCAACAAGAGTACAAAGGCCCCCAGTGAAGTTACCTCATATTAGGCAACGGGACATCTGTTAAAAAACGCTGCCAGCATATTAAGCATGGATATGCGTTTCACTCTGAAATCTACTCCCTGCTTTCATGGGTGAGCAGCGACACTGACGGGATGCATGAAACTGATGTCTTTAACGTCGTCTCGTATTCAAATCGTGCTCCCCTTGCCCTGTTCTGTCTCCGCGATCCTGTCACGTCGACTCACTCCCGCCTGTATTGTCGTGTGATTTGTGGAAAGCTATCAGTTGCGCTTCTACCCTCGCTATCAATCATCTACTGTACAAACAGCGTGGAGACTGTCAACACATTGTGGCAATGAGAAATGCAATTTGACAGCAATGTTTAGATAAGAGCTGAGCACTATATCGGCACAAAGCCTGGGATTAGAGCAGGGAATTAAAGAGATTCTGTAAGTGAAGCTTTATACATAGTTAAGGGTGAAAGCCAGTAATTGGGAAATAAGTTATTCCCACTCCTAATATTGAAAAGTTGATCAACTTTTCTTTTCATTTAATCAAACACCAGGTCACAAGATCATACCTCGGATTTGTATTTGATGGACTTGTCTTGTGTTAAGTTGGGGGCTCTTTAAGGACAGTCAACAGCACAATTAAAGAGGGGGTATGTGCTTTTCTTTCAACCATGTGCCCAGATTGTGTTACCTCTCATTTGGTGCAAAAACAATTCCCAGGTGGGAATGAAGTGGTAGCAAATTCTGTGTGTCAGTGGATCCAGCATTAGCCCCTCTTCTTCTTTCCTTATATCTGAGTAATCACTTCCAGCAGCTGGTTTACAGCACAGAAATCGAGCCTGACTCCCCCTCATAATGTAGCCGGCATCGGCCTGTTATTTCGAATTAGACCCGCAAGAGCACGGGCTGTTGTCTGACAGATAAATACCAAGTATCTCAGGTTTGCTTCTTGGAGCTGACAGCCGTTTTTTGTTGATATCATAAAATACTTCTTGCCCAGCGTGATTCAGTCTCGTCTCATTTGTGTCACACATTTTTTGGAGGCTGCGGCGTTTAATTGGCAATACGAGGTATTTTTAAGTGGTTGAAAATCAGCACCTTAAAGAGGAAGCGTCTTCAAATGGAGGCATCATTCGAACTTCTGTTCTTTTCATCTCCCCGTGTACGTACGCCGGAAAGATTTTAGAGCTGTCGGATAGCATTTGAGATAAATTGAACCCTTTAGTTGTGCATAGCATTCATCATCCTGAGATCATGCTGCAGCCGGCAGATAATGTGAAATTAAATTCCATTTATTAAATAACAGCAGTGGATCATTTTTCCAGTGACCAGCCACTGGAACCAACAGGGGAATCAATACTGCAATTCACCTTAAATTAACAAACGTGAACAGGAATGAGAAAGCGTAGTTTCTGGATTGAACATTAAATAACGGGACATGGCGATTAAAAGGGTCAGGCTGGGAGGCTGATTTGATGAGATGGAAACACACGTTGGGGCTTTCTGCGAAAATGCAAAGTGTAAACGGGATAATCTGCCTCCCTAAGCTGAGGGCGAATTCATTTTGAAGTGTCAAGCTGTCCGTTTTTCTTTGCGACACCATGACATGCGTAATTGTGATTGTCTCGTCGAGCTGGCTGTCCGTGTGCCAGTCTGCATCTGCCCTCCAAACGTTGTATAAAATTGGCAGTAATGGCACTGAGTCACAGGAAACACTGGCCGTGGATGGTTTTCAACAACACACATCAGTCACGGTTACAAAAACTCACTGAGTGGGAGTGTGAAAGAAGTGGGAGTGTGGGTGAGAGACCCTCAGCCTTTGACATGATTGCAATCAAACAGAGTGCAAATAAAACAACAGGTTCTCAGTATGTTACGCACCATTGTTGTTGTTCCCTTTTGATTTATTTATCACAGCTTGTTCAGTGTTTTCGTTGCACTGTACCACTGCAGACTAATCAATTAGGAATGGGAACAGTGAAGGAGAGGGCCGGCGGTGGACTTCAAGCTTGTGATTGTCAAGAAGTCTAAAAAAGAGACCAAACAAACAAGTGGTTTGCTGTGTGGAACACCAAAAGGGCTTTTTGATGCTGAGGAGTGAGTGTTGCAACTCATCAGACTTATGTCACCACGTTGTAGGAGCTTCCTGGGCTCTCACTAACTGATTTTTTTCTCTTTTTAATGGATCGTTAAGAAGAAACAAAGGGCTGGTGAAAAGTTCAAGAAAAATAAGGTATGAATATCTAGACCAGTGATTCCCAACCTGTGGTCCGTGGCCCCCTGGTGGGCCGCGAAGATATTGCAAGTGGGCCGCCACATCATTTTCAAAATAGTCTGAATTTTAATGAAGAGTAGCTATATTAAGATACAAATCTACAGAATAGTGTTTAAATATCAAAACTTGGTTACATTTGTAAGGATATTCAACATGTTCAAACGTTTGTATATAAGAAAAGTCCTTGAAGAGGGCAAGTTAAAGCCCAACATGTAACATGACCCCAAATTTAACAAAGCCCTGAGTATCTGTTACATCATTGACCAGTTATCACATTTCGGGTTTTATTACATTTTTTTTCTTACTTTTCGGGTCTTTGTTACAAATCAAGCGCTAACAAGGTGCTATACAGCCCCCATAATTATATGGTCAGAGGTGGGCCATGAAAAATGTTTGAGACTTAAAAGTGGGCCCTGAATTGGAAAAGGTTGGGAACCACTGCACTAGACTAAACTGTTCAGAGCTGAAGCTAAAGAACATGAATAAGCTTCCCACACTTGACCTTGATCCAGGGTGATTTCCTAGATCTCAAAGTCTTCCCTCACCACAACTTGTGACCTTGTCGGAACTGTGTCTAGGGTTGCTTCAGAACTTCATCCCCCCATCCTGTCCATCTTTGCAAAAATTGCAACCCCCCAAGTGTAGCCCTCAACCCTTCCAAATTGCTGGTGCTTCTCGTGGTGATTGCCAAAAAGTCATTCCCCTTTGGGGGGGGGGGGATTTACATATCCCACAAAGGTCATGGCAATCAAGCCAATCGCGCTCAAATCATTTCACGGAGGAACCAAAAATGTCAACTTCTTGGGAGCGCTGGAAAGGTCAGGGAATCACATACATGAGTAGAATCTGCCTTCCCGGGGCCATCGCCGGCCAAAGAAATCACCAAAAAGTTGTTGTTTTATCCCTTTGAACTATTCTCTCGTGGTCTCGGAGCTTTGATTCCTCATTCCTGACAAGTGACTATCCTTTGTGAGCCTTGTCCCTGACATGCTCTAAAAATAGCATCTTCTTATCATGTACATACATTTCTTTAGTACGTGAAGACAGGTTTATGAAAAAAGCAATCCCAAGGAACATAAAGGAAATACAAAGGGTTCTTTGTCATCCGCACCTTGTTCTTTATTCTCTCTATCACATCCATCAGGCCTTTGTTATCACACATATAAAAGGAACTTTTTTCCATCAAGAAATGCACAGGGCGCTATGCATTTGTCAGATCACAGATCTACGTTCTTTGACGTTCACTCTCCAACAGAATCTATAAGAAGACGGAGAATAAATTGACCCTTTTGAGTGAAAGCGGAGAGGAATTGCTTCGCACTAATGCAGTTCCATCTTCACCAGGTGGCTTAGTCAGGTAGTGGTGTTCACTCAAACACAAATTGTAACATTAATTCAAAGTTTGATGTCCATACTGTTTGTTTTGAGGTGTTCAACGTGTAATTTACATTTTTATTACACATTAGTATTCATCAACTTCCCTCATCTGTCTCTCCTCCAGTTGCTGATTTCCTACATTACCCAGAGGGACGTTTGGTTTCTGCCTCTTCCACAAAAACTATCCCCCCGTTGGGACGGTAAACTGTTGACGAGTGCAAAAAATAAAATAAAAATACCCCGCACTAAAGCGAAAACATGCAAATGAACATCTTGTCAGCGGAAGCTTTGTGAGTGGCAGCCCAGAGCCAAATGGTTTTCAGTCTTTGAGCTCCTTCAAGACCACATGTGGAGATGTAACAAGCGGGCTTCTGTTGCTCCTTTTTTATTATTCAGCATCAAATCGGAGTGTTTTCAGATTTATTTTGAAGAAGCAACATAAAAGAGCTTTGAATGATAGATTAAAGAGGGGGTATTGTGCTTTTGTAGGCAGCTTTACATGATGTGAGCCTCAAAAATAGGTTTTTCTCACAAAAAGCCTTATTTCAGCTTCCGTCATTGTCTATTTAAGATTCGGTTCTCCCCTTCAATCTGATTGGTTGCAGCATTTTGAGTTGTTTTAGGTTAAATCAAGGGATTCCTACATCATATGAATATGTAAAGATTAAAATTCAGCACACATGTCATGTGAACATCCAGTTTTGAGGCTTTCAATCCATGATGGGAAAGAAGAATACCCCCTCTTTAAAAACAAATTTCTTCACTTGCATGTGTACATCCCCAAATTGTATTGTGCTTTTATATATGTAGTCTTACATTAAACAAATCTCAATAACATCACATATCTCTCAGAATAATATCAAAAGCCTTGTTTTGGCTTTTGTATTTGTCTCTTTAAGAAAACATCCTTGCAATCTAATTGGATGAAGCATTTCAAGCCATTTACTAACACATAAACAGATGTCCATATCATAAATGTATTTAGAAATTGAAAAATCTGCACATATTCAGTAAAAACCTACATTTTTTATTACTTTGAATCCTTTGCAGGAGAGCACTATAGCCCCTCTTTAAAGGAAGATGTGTGCATGCTTGCACATGCACATTGCACAATTTTGTTATGCTTTAATAGGCAGAATTACATTCTACAAATCTCAATGATACTTTTTATGAGTCACTGAAGACCTTTTTCAGCTTTTGTCTATGCCTGTTGGAAACTTCCTGCTCTGAAAACTCCCTAAGTTCTGATTGGACGAAGCATTTTGAGCTGTCAACAGGCAGATTCAGGGATTTCCATGCCATATGAATTAGTAGAAGTTTAAAATCTGCACATATTCAGCATAAACTTGCAGGTTTTTTTTACTTAAGCTCCAAGATGGAAAAGCAGACTACCCCCTCTTTAATTAAAATGTGCCTTTGCTTGCATGTGCACATCGCCATATTTACTGAGGTGAGCAACAGCTTGCTGCAGTGCTGTCACCACGCCAGCATTAGTGTGCATTATTTATCTGCCTGCAGACTGATCCAGAGAAAGGCATAACCATAGCAACTGGAGCCACACACAAACACACACACGCTCACACACACAAACACACACACACGCTTTGAGAAAAGCACCCATTAGAATGACACGGCTGTTGCTGGTGTTGACTTAATCTGAGAATTCATATGTTTCCAACGAATCTTACACATTTGGCCTCTGAGCTGAGGAGATTTTTGAAGCTGCGCTTTCTTATGCAGAAGGCATCCCAGCTGCCCCCTCACTGGAACAAACGGCGAGCTTCTTTTTTTTTTTTTTGCTATTTTGTCAAAGGTTGGAGATGTCGCGGGAAGTCTGTGTTTTCTGGCAGGCTCCACAAACAGAAGGTTGCAAGTGCGTCATTCACACCAAAACCTTTTGCACTCTCCCGACTGTTTCTGCTTCCTAACTGCAAGAGAGTGACCTGTGAGGGCTGGCGTATTGATCATAGGTGCTGACATTTGTTCTGTGTTTCCACTCAGGCTGACGCCAGCTCATAAGGAGCACGGCGCACTTGTGCTGTGAAATAGTTCAAGTCTCCGTTTGTTCTGATTTTGCAGTTTTCATCACTTCTGCAACAGCTTCTGCAACTAAAGCTGTGCTAAAAAGAGAAACGGTTATTTGTTTTCAATGGGTGCATTCCTCTGGTAAACAAACCCACTCCTTACTCTGCAGCGGCGCCCACAGCCTGACATATGGAGACGCTCTCTTTAGCGCTGAACCTCTTAGTCAAATTGTCGCTTGTGGATGTCTCTTATGTTGTCACCCATGTGTTTCAGTCACTCAAACTAAAGGAGGGGGAAGGACAGTTAAGTGTCAACATTGCAAAAGAATATGGTGTTGCAGCTTCCCAGCCTGAATTTGGTCTGTTTAAAGAGGGGTATTATGCTTTAAAGAGGGGGGCACCCTGCATTCCCATATCATAAATATAGACATACAGCAGCAAAACTGGATCCTAAACACTAGATGTGTGCAGATTTTGACACATTCAAACATTGTAGCTTAGGTCCTGCAGCTTATCATGCACTTAAAATACTTAAAGGAGCTGTCCATGGTGCTGAAGTGAAGTTTTATCATGTGCTTATGACTCACTATGTCAGACCATATAGAAATGGCAGCCTCTCTCTTGGGGACTTCAGTTTGCTGTTTTGTATTTTGCTGCCTGGCTCATAATGTAAAAGATCAATGCTGTACCTGCCGGATCTTTTCTTGATAATACCGTGACCTATTCAGAGTTTTTTCAAAGAGCACGAGCTGCAAAAACAGACAATAAAAATTCAAATGAAGAATAAAAAAGAAGTAAACAAATTGGAAGTGATGACAGCGACGGAGCAAAAGAGATCAGAGCGGGGAAATATTCGGAAATGAAAGGGAGCCAGTGTCCCACATCTTCAGCGAGGAGTTCTTTGTAGTTTTTCTGGGAAAACAACATCTTAACTCGGAGCAACTAAGCGTTTCAAAGCTGCTTTTTTGTGGTATTATTGAAGAAAGAACGTCGACGTTGACCTTTAAAGGTTTTTTTTTCAGCATTTGCTTCAGGTTGGAGTGAAAAACCTTTACATTTTACGGCAAATGATGGTTTTTTTGAACGCAAACTACAGGCTGTGTCCAGTTTTTACCCTGATTCCTGGCCTTGTGCTCCCAAACACTCCACTCTCCCTCATGTCCTCCATTCAAGAGGTGGAGTATGGGATAAAGAGAGGCTGGAGCTCCAAACTCCCCCTCTGTCCTTGGCGCCTCGGTTGATAGCTGCTTGTTCAGCCTCTCCAGTCATTACAAGTGCGTCGTGATCACTGTGATTTCGCCTCAGTGGAAGACAGGGACTGGAAAACAAACCAGGGATGTGCAAACATGGCAGCAGCACCGCAGTGGTTTTACTTATTGAGTGATTCAATCAGTGAATTGATGCTCAAACCGAAGAAAACAGGCCCACTTGATCAGTGAGGGATGCAAATGTGTGCCTTTGGGCGGCTTCTCCACGTGCAGCATGAGTCTCATTCTTTTTCATCCACCAAGGTTGACAGTTTTACACCCTGCACCCATGTTGTAAATAAAACTGCACCCATGAAAAGACAAGGTGTTGCTATCTGAAGGATGCAGCAAGGTACCGGGACGTTCACGGACGACTCAAGCATAATGAGCTACTCCTAAACACTCCTGCCTATACTGCTAAAAGAACCAGGAACTCATATCTCTTGGGTTTGCTACTGGAATAAAGAAACTTTTTGATGATATTCTCATTAACTGAGACTTATAAAGGAAGTTCCAGGCTGAATGTTCTCCAGTGTCAGTGATAGAGGCTTGACTTAAATAGTGCCAGATGGGAGAGACACTCATGCAAACCTGCCCCTCGCTCAATTCTTCTGCTGGGATCCCGTGACAGGCCGCCGCACAGACCTCTGCCTCCTCTCAAATAACCTCTCCTCTCAAGCCCTCAGAGCGGCATCACTGTCTCCGAGGTTAGCAGTTCATAAAAACCTGAAGTCACGCAAGGCATCTTTCATCTTTTTCTGACATGTCCCATTGTTACACTCCTCAGACATGTCTGCAGTTCTCTTTCCATTTCTGTCACTTGCTGTTTATTCCCCTCCAGTTTTTTTTTCCTCCTTTCCATCTACCCTGGTGTCATCTTGAAATGACTCAGCCGCTCCAAGGACCCATCCTTATTCATTGTTTTGAGCATGGCATTTTACTATAGATGTCTGCTTTGGGTAGGCACTGGCGCTGTCAGTAAAAGCTGACAAGCATTCAGCAGTCGCAGCGTTACATCGGGGAGACAGCTGTCTTTGTACAGAACGCATATCTGTGGAATATTTGCACTTTAAAGCAACTAGCAGACATGCTTACATATTCTCAGTGGGCTTCCGAGTGGATCACCCAGCTCTCAGATATTCTTTTTCACCCTAACTCTGTGGAACAGTGGAAGAAGTTGAAAGAAGGAAGTGTTGAAAGATGGGTTGATGAGGGTTTTTTTTTTTTTTTTGAGCGGTGTGACCTGACCGAGTATGCAGCAAAAGGAATGAATCCAACCTCCTGGGCCAGGGTGAGATATCATGTTATTCCTGATGGTTGGCGGTTGCATTGACATTTGGTTGCATTGACATTAGTACCAGCAGCTGCTACAGGCGCTAAGTTGTACTGCACTAGAGTTGGGACATTCATGAATTACCCCTATCAATCAACACAGCATGGAAAAGTAATTTCATTAATTGAAATGCTTATTTAAAGTCTTTTAGCAGTACTTAGCTCCTGCCGACACCGCCAAAGGAACTAAAAACTCATAAAGTAACCATTTCGTTATCATACTTCCTGAATTATTCTTATAACTTTTCTCAAATGTACCCATAAGTCTAACAAAGCTGAGTTCTTTCAGACTCTCCCACTGCAGTACAGAGTTGTCTTGTCTTCAGCTGTCTTCATGAGTATCCACTTTGGCACAAGAATTACCCAAATTCACACTAAGTTGCTCTTGCTGTGGTTTTAATCAGTCCATATCGTTCCCTGGCGATAAAACCTGCCTGTATAATTGTCTTTATGTCCTTGTTCTCTGAGAAAATTTCGTCCCTCAAGCTTTCATTAAATTAGACCAAACAATGTCCGGAAATGAATCAATCTGCATATAATATGAATCGTTACTGTGTCATCGTCTGCGCTTGACTATTGATCCCGGCGTAATTACATTCCTCCCCCCTCCAACTCCCCTCAGGAGTGAGCTCGCAATTAGAGAGGACAGGTGACAGTGCGGAATCGTGTAGCTCAATAAAAGACTCCTTCCATCGGGTAATTAAAAATCATCACATGTCCTTAATGAGCAAAATCAATGTCTCTCCATCTCTTTTCACTTCTTCATCCATAACCCCTGGAGGAAGGCGGGAGGAAAATGAAGCTTTATTTGGAGCTAATTGAGCAATTTCAGTCAGATGAAAGTGTTGTTTTCCCACCTGCTGTTGGATTGGAATTGTCCTGGCGAAGTGCTTTTCCTCGAGGTACGGGCATTAGAGGCGGGATTGCCAATCGTGGTGGAGTGGGTTTCGAGATACAAGAGGAAAAAGAGAGGGAGGGAGAGTTGACCAAACCTTAAAAATATCAAGATCTTTCCACATGGCCTTCAAACTACACGCACCATCGGGACGATGTATTACAATTCAGTGCACATGGCGAGCCAGCGTCTAGCCTGTGGCTTCTGTGATTGCTTTATGGTTTGGAATGACATTGATTGAGCAGGGACAGCAAACTGTTAAAGTTTGTGGACATAAAATGACTGACAGCCTGCGCCGATCATTATTCAAGAAGAGTAGGCCAAATTAGGATAATAGAATCCGTATAGCTTCATCGCCGCACATGTGCACACCAATTTGCATGATGATCTTTTCAATATTGACTTTTAATAATTACTGTTACATCCATGGCAGCATTGGGAGGAAACGTCAGTGCATTCTGGGTAAACAGAGCAAAAGCTTTTGAATTAATGCAACAAGGAACAGAGGGAGAAATCCTTGTCCAAATCTCCCCACTTTAATTCAGTTGCTAGCAGAGTACATCTTCACAGTTGGTCCCTTATCTCCCGCTCTCACTTGTTCGGTTTTTCTTTTTTTTCCCCTCCCAGCTCAGTCACTGACAACAGAGGTGAGACAAATAAACCCTCGCTGGTGCCAGTGGAGCTGGAGCAGTAATTTGTGAGGAGGGGGGGGGGGGGGGGGGGGGGTCTTTCCACCTTCCACCTTGCTCGTTCTCTTTCTTTAGTCTGAGGTGTGCCCTGCATCGTAATTTCATTATGACACCTATGACAGGCAGATAAGCTCTGCAGCAAGCGGCGTGTCACATCACAGGAGTGGAAGTTTTGCTTCTAAAGCTGTGAGGAAGCTGCAGTTTTTAGTCTTCGAAAGGTTTGACCTTGGTTTTTTCAAATTTTTCAGGGTCTACCTTTCTGCAGACACGCGAACCGCCATCACAAAAACTCCCTTTTATCACCAGCTGAATGCAGCAGAAGAGCATCACTGGCTTTTTCCTGTGTTACATCAGACAGGATCATATGTGCCAGCCCCACAAAGCCTTATTGCCTGCACTTTCCACGCCAACGCTTTCAGATGTGGTCGAGTTGAAGGTCTGTGAAGCCGCTGCCAGGAAATAAATTGTGTGTCACCGTGCCTGAAAACGAGGGCGTTTGAGTGTGCCATTGTTCACATGTGCATCCTTCTGCCCTGTCTGAATGCCTTTAATGTAATCCAAGCAATTAGAAGTCAAGTCACATAACACCACTTTCAACAATTGGTGTCAGTACTCTATTTTTGACATTAAAGAAGCGTATTGTGGATTTTTTTTTTCTTAAGTCTGTATTTTGTCCCCCAGGTACCCCTGTGATGTCTGTAAACATCCCGTCTTTTCTCTTACTGGTGTTTTGAAAGCCCATGTTTAAGCCTCCAGTTTGTCATTTCAGCTGCTGTCTCTTTAAGGCCTCAACTCTACAAACACACCGTCTTTCTAATTGGCGAGCTTTAATTACGATTTTAAGAGTTTTCATTGAGTCAGGGATCTCAACAACACTTTTTTATTAGCAATCAAAAGAAAAAATATCTGGTTGTTTGGTCTGAACACCTAATATTGCTTCTTTATATCCATGTTTAAAATATAGGTAAGCATGATACCCCCTCTTTAACATTGTTTTATATACAGGCATTTTCAATCTCAGCCTGAATATTTAATGTTTTTTCACTGTAAATTATGTGAAGCCACAACAGGGTGCCAGGGGAAGAGGATAAAGCTTCTTTATTTTTTTATTTTTTTTTTAAAAAGGTCAATCAATACCCCCTCTTTAAACCAAAGGTGTGCATTCAATCACTTTATCTGACACCTACCCCCTGCAGCTGCTTTAGAATCAATAATAAAATCACTGATGGCTTTGCTTGTCTCTATTGGCCATAAATAGAAATCAGTACCATTTTAAGTATTGTAGACAAAGAGCTAAAAATTCCTTACAGGAGCTTTAAATGTCCCCATTAATGCAATGCAGGGAGCTTAAAAGAATAAATGCTAAATCTGGAGATACATCTAGGACATAAGTGGTTGAAAATCTAATGGCTTGGACGGGAACAATAAAAGCACATGACAAGCTAATGGCTCCAATGATATTACACTGCCGCTGACCTGTACAGATTATTATATGTGAAGGTAATCCTGCATGTATGGGACTAAAAAGAGACACAAATATGAGGCGAGATGACAGATAATTATAAAGCGGAATAAATCTGTCACGTAGGTCATTAAAGATGCATTTCTGTGGTCTTCAAAGTGAATGTAGACAGACTCCGGTGGGCAGAAAGTGTCCTGTTCTTGAGATTAGCCTGTCAAAACACACATCCAATTAAAAGATTCAGAAGGCCTTTGCCCCGGGACTTGGCGCCGGTCCAATTTGTGCGTGTTTGTGTGTGTCAGCATGTGTTCAAGACGACGAGCGGGAGAGCAAACGTGCCCGTTTTATCTTCATTACTGCACACGTGGTGCTGTCCGTGGTGCTGAATCACCGTGAATGATAAGACCACCAACCATGTAATTTCATTTCGCCTTTTCTGTCTCTGCGCACACATGTGTACATATTTGTGCAAGTTTGTTTGTGCACACAGATGTGTATGTGTGTGTGTGTTCAATGCATAACTAGGGCATATTGCCAGCGGTGCACCACAGTGGAAGTGGCCACGGCTCGGGCTGTTTCCCTTAGCTCCCTCCCTGTCGCTAGTAATTAAGCTGATGGCCTGTGTGTGTGTGTTCACCCATATCATGTGCCTCTCTGTATAACCGTCTCACTCCAACTCTTATCATTTCCTTCACCCTTCCTCTGCATCCAAGTTTTCCTTTCCCCAACCATGACGAAGTACAAACAAACAATAGCTCAGTGAGGGAATCGATGATGTGACATCACTGCGCCTTTGAATTCAGACTAAATTTAGACGTCCCTGACTCAAGGCATGTGATAGAGATTAGCTTTGGTGTTTCCTTCCCAGTCTGAAATCAGGAGTTTGTCAGCTTCTTGGTATCGCTCCTAGGCACTTGCTGTTTGTTGCTGATACAGACGCCTGTCTGTGCAGCAAAATAAGATTTAAAGCTGATTTGAACTTACTTCCAACTCCAGGGGTAGAGTATCTCCGTTTCTATGTCTTTGTCATTGTTGCAGCTGCAGCTATGACTTCATCTTTCACCAGTGGCAGTCATTCTAAAGGACACAGGCTTGTACAGGGCACTTGAGCACACATTTTGGCTCCAAGAGGGCACTACCCAATGCTTTGTCTCCTTAAATGCCCATTAATTGAGTGTTTTGACTCCCTTAAGTTCAGTTTCTCATATGTTTTGTCCCCCAAAAGGACACCTTAGTGTGTGTTTTGGTCCCCAAGAGGTCACTAAAGCTAATGTTTTTGGCACTTTGGAGTATGTTGAGGCTACTTTCCTGTATTTTGGCTCCTTGGGGGGCACTTTATGACACATTTTGGCTCCCGAGCGGTTGCCTGCTTTTACCCACATTCAGCCTCTTTCCCTGCCAGCTGCTCTGCCTTTGTTTCGACGAACTTCTAAATTTTGTACTACACTGCAACTAACACCCATCAGTCTTTCTGACTCACATACCATCGCTTCCTTGCTGACCTGAGCTGCTTTTGACATTTCAAATGGGGAGGAAGTCTGTCACCTGGGGACAGAGCTGGGAAACAGCTGGAAATTGGGCACATGGAGTGTCAATCAAGCACTTCATGAGGATTGTCAGTGACACTGACAGATAACTATGTTTATTCTATTATTCTGGTGCCTTTTGTGTAACAAAACGGCAAAAGAAGGCTCATTACTAATGCAATTTGCCTCTTAAGATCACATTACGGTACCAGTAGGAGCGCACTGGGATATATTCATACAAAGTTGTTATTTTAAGACTTGGAAAAACATCCAGTCTGAGCAGGGCTGACACACGGATGTTTCTTAGTGTCAGTGCCAGTATTGCAAGCGAAATGAGCTGCACGCAAATGTGACAGGACCCTGGTGTGTTGTGTAATATGCCCTGCGAGTTTGATGCTTTTTCTTTTTCCCCTGCACAAGAGCGATTTCTCAGGGCCGCGTTTTCTCCACCCTGACCTCTTTCCGGCTTGTTTGCATCGACTAGAAACGAAAAAAGGGATAAGTCCTTGTGCGTTCCGTCGAATGAGATACTCGCCTGAGAGTGTGTGCGAATCAAAACATGCAGTGGGTCAGTAACTTTTTCTTTCAAAACAAGACATGTTTCCAGGCTACATCATGAGAGCTACATCTTCTCTGCGCGTCCTTGAACCACTTGAACTGTCCAGTCTGCTTGAACCAGTCAGGAAAGAGATCATGCTGGAGAACCTAATTGGTCCATCGAGGGGCTTGCGCAGACAGAGGGAGAAACACGAAAATATGACGATAAGAGAGGAGGAAAGGATGAAAGATGACAGACAGGTGGAGGAAGTAAGATAGAGCTTGTGAAAAGACTGAGAGGGGTGTAGGGGGAAGATTGAGCGATCGGGCTGAAATGAAAGCAGCTGTAAAGGGAACTGAGGGGGAAATGAAAATGGATTGAATGGGGACACGAGGGGAGAAACAAAAGGGAAAAGATGAGCGATGGTAATCGAGAGGATGCGTGCGAGGCTTCGGTTGATGAGAACAGAGAAGGGGGAAGGAAAAAGGCTTTCATGTCTTTTTCGAGCCCCGCGACTCTGGCGAGGGGAGGGAGGGTGAATTATGGTCGCGGAAGAGAGCAGGAGAATATTAACCTGACACTCATCCTGAATTCAGATTTTCGCTCCTCGCCGCCATTCAGCTTGCTCTCCTCCTGCTGGCTTCCCACTCAAGCGGAGCAGAGGGCGTTGTTCAAATTCAGCTTGTCTAGTTCATCTTAATCCTCAAGCAGGAGGATTTTCAGAAGGGTGTGGGTTTTTTTGCAGAGGAAAGTGGGAAAATGTTGCTGCAGAGGAGATTTGTAGCTCTCAATCAGAATAAGCCACACGCCTCAAAGTTGCAGCATTCTTCCATACGCTATTTTTCGTTGTCACGTGTTCTCCCAGGTCATGCATAATAAGCGCTCATTCATGGGTGAGGTTCATATGCAACAAAGCACACCCACCACCTTTTTTTATGTCACACATCTGGCAGCGAAACGCCACAGCGACTGGGAGAAATCAAAGCCGTTCCTGCGGCGTAGGTCATGAGCCACTCGATAAGTCCCACCTTGATCATTTTCAGGAGCCAGGCAACCAGGCTTTGCTGAGACCTGCAGTAGTTCCAATTAATTCCCATCTGGGTGTCCTTGGTTGAGCTGTTTCATCAAGTAAGAGATGGAGGGACATTCAGCAGACTTAAAGAGGGGGTATGCTGCTTTATTCAAAGCCTCTGGAAGATATTTTTAGATTTTTAGATATTGTGTGTTTGTTTTCTTCAGCTTTATTTTGTCCCTCCTTGTACCGAGGCAATTGCTTTGCATGGTTCAAAGCTCAAAAAAATAGATGTATGAATAAGTTTTGATGCATTATTGGTGAATTTTAAAGAGGGGTATTCTGCTTTAAAGAGGAGGTATATTTTTTCTTACCAAATTTTTTAAATGGGTGTTTACAAAAGTGCCATGACAAGTTACTAAGTGGCACCAGAAAGACAGAATTTTTTAAAATTTATTTTTTAAGCACAATAATCCTCTCTCTAATTTATTTTGTTTGATTTTTTAAGTTGGATCGAGTATACTTTTTTTTTTTTACACAAATAATATTATTTAAAGGAAGATGTCATAAATGACCAGATATTATGTGTCCAAATACATTTTTATATAACACTGTAGCCTAAGCCATCATTTTTCAGTGCCTCTGAAAGGACAATAAGACCATACATGAAGTGGGGCTGACGTTTGCAACTAACAAGAGACAACATGAGCTGCAGCCTGTCTGCGAGGAAAAATAATGAGACCGGAGAGAAAAAAAACATTTTCGCTTTGAGGCAGCAAACATACAGTACATTCACATGAACACACACAGCCTCTTTACACCCATCCAGCCAGCCAGCCAGCCAACAAGCTAGCAAGCTAACAAAGCGGTGGAGAGCGTGGGCTGCCTTCCCTGTGTTTCTGTAGCTTCCACAACCATAAATTAAGCCCCTGGGAGCGACAGAGAACCGGATAGGGAGGGATAAAGAGTGGGAGAGAGAGCAACAGAGAAAGGTTGAGGGAGTCAGAGATGAAGACGAGAGGGAGGGAGAAAGAGACAAAGCCTGGAGACCCGGCAGAGGCCCCGAGGAACGAGGGAGAAGAGAAGAAGTGGGAGGCAGTGTGTCCGCCCTCTCTTCTCCTCCTCCATCCTCTCTGCCAAGTGTGTAGCACTGAAGGCTTTCATCATCTCCCGTTTTTTGCTGGGTGATCACACAGGCTGCTGCATGTGAGTTGAGGAACGGTTTGGGATGTACGGGAGGACCGCATCGTTAAGAAAGAAAAACAAGTGTCAGCTGTCAGTTAATTTGAAAAGCCGAAACCCTTAATTGCCCGCACACAAACACTCACAGGACACTCCTTTAGCTCTAACCTTGTCCCCGTTCAAAAGGCTTCCCACACAGGGAGTGTTTTGGTATTGTTAGACGCGATGCACTCATCCATCATCCGGCCATCAAGGGAGGGACAGTGACAGGTTATAGATTGGCTGCTCTCTCTCTCCTTTCCCTTTTTCGCCCCTTGCAGAGAGAGCACGGGACAGAAGATGTGTTCCCTGGTAATCACCACCCAACCTGCTGTCCATCTTGGAGAGTATTGTGGCCGGCGCTAAGCCCTGAAGTGCTGCCCCTCACAGAATTCCGTCTGATGGATTTCTTCGGCTTCTTGTAAAGATTGAAGCATCCACCTCTTGAAAACACTCGCCACTTCTCGTGCAGAATTCTGCAACTCCGCCACTTTGGGTTTACTTGAAATGAAAAAGAAAAAACATTCCAATTTTCGCTCGGGCTTCCTTCCTCGTACCCATAAAATAAATTGTGAGCTTTTTCTTCTTGGCACTTGGCATCAGAAAAACGTGTGTCAGCATGTTAAATTGAAACAGTAAACGCACTGCGCTTATAGAGCTTCTTCCTAGTCTCTCGCCCACTCAAAGGGCTTTGCACAACTTGTCACATGCGCTCAAGGACGCCTACACACTGCCACAGAAATGTGTTTTCCAATTAGTCCTTAACATGATCGTGAACATGTGGAGGAATTGGCGCGTTGCATTTCATGTCCTTGATTACTTTGCAGCAAGAAGAGGAGCAAACAAAGGTTGTACAAACACACTAAAGAGGTGCTACAGGTGACATTAATTATTGCAATCAAAGAGGGGCTGACATAGGAGCAGCCATCTTTGTAGTGTTCAGTTTCAAGTGCTTTGAATTGGCATTTTCCTCCTCTTCCCTCTTCCCTTCATGTGTCTCACCCAGACAGCTGCTCCCAAAGGCCTTCTCCGATTGCTAGTATTTGCTAAACACAAGCACTTGGCTGGGTTAGGACACCAGCTCACTAACCACAGGAGTGTCAGGGATATCTTTGGCTGCACATTTCATCCGTTATTTTTAAAGTATTGACAAAATAAAAGTAGGGCAGAAAACATGGCCACGTGTGTACAACATAGACTGTATAATGAGTGGATGTAACGACGTTAAAGCCTCCAGCAGATGCCCCGCCCCCTGGTGTCTGGCTGCAGTATAGGTCATAAGCCCCGCCTCCCCATGTATTCCAGATATGAGCCGGGAAAACTTTAAAAAATTACAATACCTGGTAGAAACGTTTCTCTCATCTTTACCCTAAGGTAGTATGATGATGTCATTTGGCTGCATGGTGTTCAGGTGTTTTTTTTTCCTGAGAAGTTAGTTTCTCATTAGTTATTGGACGTTAAAAACCGCGATATAAGTTTCATTTTACGATAGTTGACAGCTGCCGTTCGTGAGTAGTTTTTACCGGGGATATAAGAAACTTCAGGAAAGAGCCAAAAGGAGACTAAACCTTCTGAAGAAGAAGAAATAAATATTTTTATTTCTCTTTTTTACTTGGCTCCACCAGAAATTCTCTACTACGCAGACTCTGGCTGCACAATGGCGGCTAGAGAAACAGGGTTTTTTGGCTTCAAAAACGTAGAACGGTGACAGGCGGAGCCACGCTGTCCATTCTATATACAGTCAATGGTTGTTGGTGAGAACACTCATGAGAGCAGCACTAATCAACAAGATGACAAGAACCACTGAAGAACCACAGTGTCATGTTGAAGGTCAAGGGATGTGTCATGATGTCATAGATATGATTTCTTAAGACATGACAAGGTTCATCCACTGGTCTAGAGTGTGTCAATTACGCCTCAAGGCAAGCAGGCGCTGACACTTATAGATACAACACTCTTATATGACACGAACATGACAAATCTTGTAAATGGGTCACAGGAACTAGAACTTCTGTTCATGAAGCACTTCTATCTTAACTCATATGCCAAAAGAGACTAATGACCAAATTTCGTAGCTTCGCCCTCAAAGCTAGTCTGATTCTGCCTCTCAACTAGAACCACCTTTTACCTTCCCCCCCATCAGCTTCATCAGCAACCAACTGGCACGACACGCAGCCCACACCACCTCCCAACTAACCCCAAAAGAAAACAAGAAAGCACTAACCAGAAGGTTGGAATAAAACATGAAAAAGTTGGCGCTCCATACCCTCAGCCATCAGCCTTTATCAGTGGCTTCCTTCCCACTGTTGGCTTCTGTCGGCGTGACTCACGACGAGTGGCGTCTCATCCCATAGTGGAGCTGTTTCACCACTACGCCTTGTAGCTATCTTTTTGGACAGCTTCCCAAACTAAGAATGACTCAAAAACAAGTCGTTGGCAAGAACTGGGACACGGCCAGTATTTTTATCTAATCATTGTACAGATGGAAGGAATAATAGAAATTCTGTTTCTCTATCTCCTACTGTTTGTGATTGTATCACTTGGAGCTGTCCAGGCTGTTTGATGAAGTTGCATGATTTTTAAAGAGTCAGCTAAATAAATGCTGCATATGTCGGTGTAAAAGGGAGGTAGTGCTGTGCTTCTAACTACTAAGTGCACCTTTTTGTCGCTCCCTCCTTAACACTAATATACCCTTGCGTGATCTTGTTACATTTTGTTCTAACAGCATTACTTTGAAGCTATTTCCCCCCCTTTTAAATCAAGTGAATTCATTCGACGCAGGCCACAAAACCCACTAATTTTGAACCTGTGACCTCCCCGCTTGCTGCAATTCCAGCACTCCAAACACAATACAAGATAAAACCTCCTAATCTGCTTGTACGCTGCTGCAGCACAGCTCAGAATGTGCAGGCATGTGTGCGTGCGTGCGGGATTTTCCGCGTCCGTGGATGAAGAGACAGCTCCCACTGTTCTTTGTATGAGAGCAGGCTAGAACGCCCAGGGCATCTGTTGACCCAGCTGGCATTTGCTGAGCGGTTGTAGTACGGCAGGTTAAGGACAACATTTATCCAGCATGCATTTGTTTTTGCATCTGTGTGTGAAAGAGAGGGGAAGGAGATTTTGAATGCGTTTGTGTTTTTGTGTGTGGGCGTGTTGGGTCAAGGGAAACAATCTTAATGTGCCTGTTGCTTCACTTGCACACCAAGAACTATAATGTTAATTCTCAAATAATAAGAGGACACATCCATTAGAATGCATAAACAGGCAACAAGAGCATCTAAATCATCTCCTTTCTCTTCACATTGTGTGCAGCAGCAAATTTTTATTCCCACATCTCTTGTGCATGAGCACAATACCAGCACCTATAGCCCGGGGTGCAAAGCAACAACTCAACACTCAGTCTAAAACTAAATCTAAGAGAGAGGCAAGTGAGAAAGGAAAAATATGCTCTTGTTGGAAAAAGAAAAAAAGCTTCAGGCAATAAAAAGATGGGAACTTTTCTTGGAAAGCAGAGACAGCAGCAGCCAAAGAAAAATAGTGTTGTTACACTCCCTCTCAAAAACAATGATACAGAAATATTGTGATAACAACATTGCGTGAGCAGGCCATGAACTCAGTTTGGCTGACAGAACATCAGCTTCCCACTCTTAATGTTTTCCCTGCAAACTACTTTGCAACCATCTCAGCGGCTCCTTTTATCCCAAGTGTTTTATGTATCGTTACTTATGCTCGCTCTATTCCGCAACCTTTGGGTTTTTAGCTGCTGCTCTGTCTACCTTGCCTTTGTTGTTTAAGCAAAGTAAAATAGGGAAGTTATTCTGTCCTCAGTTCACACTTGAGAGTCAGACTCAACTTTCACCTATAGGCACACAGAAGTGCAGGGATAAACAAGGAATTGAATTCAAATAGGAATGAAAGTCTCCCTCTGTCATGTTGCTGCTGCTCTGCCAGCCTCAATTTGTCATGTGTGCGATGTGTGAAAGAAAGTGGACGCTTCCTCCTCCAAACGCAGACTTTCTGCATAAGTTTAAGGAAGGGCAAGGACGTAATTTAAGAAAAGTTTGAAAGTAACTTCTCATTGTTTTGCTGCTGCTCTGCCTGGCCCTGCTTTGTAACATACACAAATGAACCAAAATGAATGTTAACTTAGACTTTTCCACTCCACATAGGCGCATAGAAATGCAGGGAGCCCCAAAAACAGAGCTATTTCACCAAATGTAACTTTCTAAAACTGGCTCGCACTCTTAAATAAGGGTGTCAGCAGAAGTTTATTCCTTTCCCTTCCTGTTGTTATTGGTGGAGGGGATGATGATGTGTTTGTTAGCAGCTGTCTCCAACTGTCAGCCTAAACAGAGTGGGTGTGAGGGGAAGTCAATTCCTCCTCCAGCCCTTGTCTTTTTCGAACACATTGATTTCCCCAACCATCAGAAGAGTGACAGTGGAGTAAATAATTAAAAAGTTGATGTCTAAATGGCGTGGAGTGACTGCTAACAATGCGGTATTGGATTAAATAAAATGTGTGGGAGCTTAATTTCATTCAGCAGCTGTTTTCAAGACTCAAACTCAACCTTGAATATAGATTAAAAACACCGCTCTGAAACTTTACATTTCCTCGATGCTAAAGTATCTTTGAATTGTAAATTCTCTGTAATGAATATTGAATTGAAGCACCTGTTGGAGGAAAAAACCATCCGTCTGTTTGATTCTCCTATATTAAGAGTCCATATGTGCTCATTTCAAGCACATATGGACACTAGCTAACATATGTCACACAAATGCAATGCTTAGCACTGGTGCATCAAAGCCTAACACAGTGTCCCCTAATACTCCCTTCACTGGAATTAACACAACTTTTTCCAAGCAGAACTCCGTCTTCTAAAGGCAAAGCACCCTTGGAATGACTCTGCACCAGTTACCAAAGACCCAGAGTGTCTTTCAAGGGTAATTGCACTGCTTTGCAATTCATGAAACTCTGAATTAGTTCAGACAGAGAATAAAAACAAAGTTATTCACCAAAAGCACTTGCGTGGAGGACTATTCAAAATGTGAAAATCAAAAATAATGGGGCTGAGCGTCTTGCCTGATTCTGATTTGGTTCAAAGAGCCAAACAACTTAACTTTCTCACTATGTCATGAATCATACATTAAGCGCTATTCTTAATTCACAATTAAGCATCTCTCATTGATTTAATGTTCCATTTAAGCTCCTGGAGCATATTGTCCCTCTTTAAAAGCACCAAAACTAAATATTAAGCTTGCTTAATCTCCCCAAAATGACTTTATTTGCTCATAAACATGATTTCAATTCATTATATTCAAACGCCTCGAGGTGGTGGTTCTGGAACAAACAACAAACCAAATAAACTTATTCAATGCGTTTCTTTCCAGCGTCTTATAAATAGTCACAATCTGTCAATGGCTCACATATGGATGGAGTTATCCAATGACAGACTGTGTGATTGTTTTAATCAAACAATCTGGTGCTGTGTTTCATAAGGCAACAAAAATAGATCCAGGAATGGCCAAGCGCCAATAATTCAGGACCACTATCTCAGAAACCCAGCCAAAATATTTTGATGCTCTATGAGATCTATAGCTTCTCATGGTTGAGATCTGGTCTGGTTTGTTTAGGTTCAGTGGGGTTAATTTTGGATTTATTGGGTTGGTTTAGTTAGTCTTCATTTAGTACTCTTGGCCATTTTAGATAGCTCTGATTTGCTTGGTTTGGCTCAGTTTTACCTTACTCTGGTCAGTTTTTCGGGTTGGGCTTATAGGTTGTGGTTTGAACTGATTCCTTTTAATTGGATTAGCTTTGGCTTGGATTTTCTTGAATTGCTGCCCATAAATTTGTTTAGTTTTGTTTCCATTTGGTTGAATGGGTCTGGTTAGTGTTGGAGTCTTTACTTCAGTTTGGATGGTTCTGACTTCTTTGATATTATTTTTGGTTATATTTGTTGTGTTCTGGTTTTGATTTGGGATAAATCAAAACCTGTTTTTGTTGGATCTACTACAGTTGATTGCTTTGGATCTGCTAGTTTCCATTTTACTGCTTGGACTCAAGGACTGCTCCCCAACAAGAATCATTATAATGATTATAAAATCATACACATTGCAGACAAAGTGATGCCTCCTCCACAGGAGACTCCCTGTTTGGTTAAATCTGACCATAAGTAATAGAAAAAAAACAAGCTGTATGATGAAATATTGCTCATCTCTTTGTATGTAAATGCCTATTGTTTTGTGAAACAAAAGGAATTGTTCATAATGTATAAAAATAAAATTCACATATTGAGTTTCAATGAGGTCAGACAAAAGTAACCCACAACTGTGTTGAAAACAAAACTGGTCCAACGATTGTTGGTTTGTGCAAAGTCACGACTTAAAAAACCATTGACTCAAAATATGCTGTGTCTCTTTTTCTGCTGCACTCACAATAATAGACCTGCAAAAGCTTGAGTCCAAGTGGACTTAGCCAGTGCCAAAAAGAATAAACGAAACTAAAAGAGAAGTATTAGAGCAGTTGTTGTAGCTGGCACGTGATTACAAACAGGATGCAGTGACCTGGACTGGCCTCTGATGCTCCACTGCTGAAGTTATTGTACATTAACAAGCATTTATGCTGAAGCTTGAGAGGCTTTCATTAAGCTTCTCAAGAAGAGTCTCTGAGCAGAAAGTATTGTCAGGGACCATTCGGCTGGATGAACTAACAGTAAGGGTATGTGAAAAAGAGGCGTTGCCTGGAAACAACCCTGAACAAATCTACTGTCCCTGCGTCACGGCTAAAACACCATCTGAGCGGTGTAGTCACAAGAGGCAGAGCCACATCCAAATGCCAGTGAGGGATGGGCACGTGTGTGGCCGCTAAATGAAATCAATGAGATAATCAATAAGTGGGGGCTGGAAGAAGAGGATTACTCAGAGCTGGAGGAAACACTCGCTGGGCCATTCACTCATCTTGATTAAAGGCCCTGGCTTTGTGCTTTGACGCAGGACGGTGCACAGTGGGTTGACACCAGATCTAGGTCAATTATGAGTTGAGGTTCTTTTAATTACTTAGGATGTTTGCTCCATGGGCTGTCTGGCAGACATGAGCGTTGGGGGAAAGGTTTGAAATATCCGAGCCTCTTGCGGTTTGATTGATTCATCCGCCTACATTGTGAGTCTTGAAGCTGTATGCAACTTCCGCTGGAGTTGCCTCATGGATTGGTGCTTTGTTTAAGCCAGTAAACTCCACCCTTCACAAGCTCAGTTGTCACGTATCCAAATGGTATCAGATTGATGTGCAGTGATTTCATTTTCCCATAGTCCATTCTTATTCCAAACTCTTGAAATGTGATCTGAAAATCTAGGTTCCTTTCTTGCATCGTTTGTGAAGTACGCCGTCATCCACAATCAGGTTAGCTGTCATAACTCAACAGCCTGTTTGGTTCAACTTTCACAATAAATCAGAGAAGCTTGCAATCATGAAGAAGCAATACCCAGCAATTTGTCTCAAAAACAAACATTTCTTATTTCTGAACTTAAGGCAGACAACCCTTCGAACATCAACTGCAAATAGATAAAAATAAATAGATAAATACATGTTACAGGAGCTTGATCACCAACCTCATGTTTGAAAGACAATGAACTCTGCCACTGAGAAATTGTTGTCTTCTAACTTAGATTCCTGAAAAGATAAAGCATCAGGAGCATTGACGAGTTAAAAACTAGACACCCTACAAGTATCATGTTCTAATGGAAAGTGATTGTGCAACAAGATAAAGCTTCAATGAATAGGACACAAGTATGTTAGGGGGACTCCAACTTACTGGTGAAAAATATTTACAGGTTGATGAATTATCTGCTGTTTACAGTACTAGCGAGGAACACCTGATGCCTCTTTTTCCATCTTCTTTCATAATAGCAAGGTGACCAATAGCAACTACTATTTCGCAAACCTTTGCAACAAGTAAAATTAGATGTTGTCTATAACTCTTGGTTTAAGTTCCCTTAAAATGAACATCATAAAGTATATCTCTGCTGTAGGAAATGGGATTTTAAAAATGGGTGGCTGACATTTCTTGGCGTTTTGAAGTCTTCAAAAGATGTGACCTCACTTTAATACCAACAATAAAACCAAGCGACGGGACAGCATTGCATAATTACAAGTTGCACCACAAGTGTCATATTTCAAGGCACTGGGGCCCAATGAGCCACAGGCACCACATTAAAGACTGAGCAGTATCCCATGTCTGTCATAGAGCGGTTCACAAAGAACTAATAAAACCCAACCACTGAGACTTAAAGGCTAAGTGCTGAGCGCTGGATGGGCTAATAATAATATCTGGGAGGAACACCAAGAAATCCCCGGGGATAATGCCAGATAATCACAACTACACTCCCCCACAGGCTGGAAACAGCAGGAAAGGTTGAAGTGGGTGCAGAGTTTGGAACTGGAACGGCACGTGGGACTTCCATCAAAGCTAACATCAAAGGCTAATACCCAGCTTAATATCTTTTGGGTCTTTTTCTTTTTTTGTACGAAGGCTAAACAAGAGCAGGCAGGGTGAATCCAAACAGGGAGTCAGATGAAAGCCGGGAATTAAAAGCTGGGGTGGGAGTTGTTTTTTTTTTGATTGAAGGGGTAAGGTATAGAGTTTGTGCTAAAATGCATAAAAGCTGTGGGTTGCAGAAATAACAGAAGATAATGTAAGCTGTGATGGGATTTCCAGCTAACACTAGGTTTCCTAAAAACAGGAGGCCCACAAAGTATTTCCCATCACCAGAGGATTAAATGACCCAGACTTAAAGCAAAGCAGCACCGGTGAGATTCACACACGATGCAGAGTACATGATGATGTTATCCCTGCTGGAAGTGTTGCATCAACTGCCAGCTCCTTAGGGGGTGGGAGGAGGGTGGGGGGGCCCTTGCACGAATGACGGCAGGCCTGCTGGGCCACAACAGTGTTGCAGAGCTGTGTGCCCAGCGTGTAAAAGAGGCTGCCCCTGCTCTGCTGTGTTCCCAATAGCTATTTTCCATTGCATTAATGAATGGGTCCTACTGTTAGACACTGGGCCACACAGGACTCTACGGCAAGGGAACACCTGGCATCACACAATACCTGGCGGATTTCAACAGAGGAAGTGTTTTGAAGATCTTTCATGGGAACTGTACTGGTCTCCTGCACAATTTGCATTTTTCCCATTCAACATAATAGAAGTCTATGTGTTGTACAATGCATAAAAACAGCAGAACTGGTGATTTTCCAATTACAGAGCCACTCTGAATTTGTGCACACCGGTCAATATGATCAGCACGCAGAAGTAATACATTCAGAATCGCACCATAGTGTCGCGCATCGTGTAATAAAACAGCCGGCACTGCAGCAGGAGTCTAAATGTGTCACTTTCTCTCAAGGGGCGACCACGGCGGCGGCAGCATCCAAGAAATCAAGAAACACTTTCTTCAAGGCCATGAAATATTAAAGTGTGATAATGTGATGAAGTTGGGACACAGAATAGTTGATTTAAGCACAAAAGAGCAGGGGTGGCCGCTTTGAGAATGGGGCCATGCCTCCCTTGGCGATAGACGTGGACACACCCCTGCTCCCTGCATCAGCTGTGAAATCATCCATTTTGCCCTTTTATGGCACCTTTTCCAGTCATTACACATTCCTCAGTAAAACACTTTTTTTTACTCAACCTCAACCACACTTTATTTAACAAAATAGAAGCAGGTCAAATATCGCAAAGCATAGAAATGTAACTTTGAAACACAGCGTTTTTGAAAATGATGACAACTCATCAGTGGGCTGTGGCACAGTAATAACTCCACAGAAGAGACACATAGTTACCCCAATGTCCCCCCCACCCCTGGTGTGATTGGACGGAACAAGAGAAGGGGGTTAGGGGTTAAGAAAGGGGGGGGGGCTGGGCAACGTGATTGGAGTTGATGGAGCTGATGCTGATGGGAGTTGGTCACAGATCTGCTGAGATGTTAGTCTCCCCAAGGTCAGGCTGCGCAAGAGGGGAAGGAAGGGGGGAGGGAGGGAGGGGGTTCATGCAGATGCTCTCTCACTTACTCCCTCTCTCGCCTTTACACACACACACACACACTCATACACATGTGTGGGGCTGCATGCCTGCACACACACACACATTCCTCCATGCGCTCAGGGAAAGCAGAAGGAAGTGATTCAGCACCATGGAGGGAGGGATGGGGGGGTTTAGGGGGGTGCAAGCCCGTCTGACATCATCACTGTACACTCTCATTACTCACTTGTATTTTAAGGTAGATTCTGTCAAATTACGTGTTAAAAAATTTGGCATTTTCGAGTTGGATTCTCGAAGAATCTTCAAATCTCATCAGCAGTGGGATTCAGAAACAAAGGAAATAAAAGCAGATTGCACATTCCTTGTATCTCTTTGATAAATTTTGGATGCTTTTTCTTTCTTTTTTTTTTTTGCTTTTTTTCTTTTTTTTTAATCATCCCCAATTCCACGTTCCAGTTTAAGCAGTATATACCAAGCAGCAACACCTCTTTTACTTCTTGTAAAAACAGGCTTGTGGCATTTGTTTTCATGAAAGAAAGGAGAAACTTAAAAAAAAAAAAAACATGCCACCCCAAAATGCTGGATTGTAAAGAAAAGAAAAAAGGCATCTCGCTTTATCAAATTAGGGAGGCACCACCTGTGCCACATGCTGAGTTCTCTTCCCCCCCTCCTCCACCCTCTCTTCTACTCTCTCCCCCCTGGAGAACAGCCTATTTCAAGCACATTTTGTCGCAAATACAGTGAGTTTCACTTCTCTTATTTGGACAAGATTAGATGGCTTTACAAAAGCTCACAATAGGATGAAAGTGAATCATAGCCAGAAGCTTTTTTGTAGAGGAATACTTTTTTTTCCGACATAAAAAAAGCATTCTAGTCTAGCTCAGCCTACCTGCTCACATAGATCGAATTATACTTACACTTCTTTGCTCAGTTGTTGAAAAAATATGATGGTATAAACCCCCCTGTTTATTTTTTTCATTTGTCAAATGATGTTTTTTTTCTTCCTCTCACCCAAAGCAGGCTATATTCATCGACACACACAGAAAAAAAAAGAACCACAGAACTGTTTGAGCTACATTAACTTTGCAGCATAAGCATCTGAGTGACGTTAAATCGGTCATGCTCATCTGCGTTGTCTGGAATATCTGAAAAGTTCAACAATTGGCACACCATTTAAAAGAACACAGTTGTACATTCATAAAGGAGGATGATGATGGACCGCGCAGACGTGGGTTTCCGGGGGCGTCCGCACCGCCTTTTTAGTATAAATAACCCCAATATTTATCGACAATCAAATGATAACAAACAGAAAAAAGAACATGCACTGACACTTCCATCGCTCCTTTTTCCAGTTTGTGTGTTTTTTCCCTCTTTTCAACAAGTTTAAAACAACAAATACAAATCCTAACTGCAGGTTCACAAAAAATAGAGAAATGGCACTTTGTAATAGTCATATATAATTCTTAATATCTATATATTGTCGTCATATTGATATAACATGGAAAGGGAGTTGGCTTCTTTGTTGGTTATGGTGGTTATGGTTCCTCGCCGTCGTGTGTGTGTTGAAACCATGCGGAATATCATCATGCAGATTATGATACATCAGTCCGAGTATTTACATGTACATTCATGCGTTCGTGCACCATTCCACGCTTTCTCTCTCTTACACACACACGCCGTCTCCC
Organism: Thalassoma bifasciatum; assembly: GCA_008086565.1. NCBI lineage: Eukaryota > Metazoa > Chordata > Actinopteri > Labriformes > Labridae > Thalassoma > Thalassoma bifasciatum. Next base: position 58,057 of record RPOG01002104.1, on the reverse strand, counting down.
CCTCCCTCCCCTTGCTCCTTTTTTTTCTCCTTCTTTTTCTGTCTCGCACAGATCCGTAGTCCGATTGCGGCAAATAGCAGGAGGTGGAGGAGGAGGAGGGGTTTTAGCCAGGGGGTGGGGGGGGGCTCGGCATATACATATATTACAGAGTGGGGCCTGTGCTTGTGCAGCAGCAGCAGCAGCAGCAGGAGACTGACTTACTTGGTTCAACAAGACATAAACAAGTCTGTGCTCGCCAAAAGCGGATGATTCGTTCCGTTTTTGAGTCATTCGTCAGTCTGTCTGTGTGTCTGTTTGTAATCCAGTCTGGTATTGAGTCCCCCCTGTTTTTACGCATCATTAGTCGTGGAGAGGTGCGTGCTGCAGTCGAAGCCCCGGTGCGCGCTCCCATCTGCGTTGTAAGGCCCGCTGTGCCAATATGAGGAGTCGCACACTGTCTGCAAGGAATTGATCTCCGAAGCGGAAGAGTTCCCCTCCCTCCGCTTTGACCGCTTCCGGTTCCGCAATATAAACACCAGCATTCCCACAACGGTGAACGCAGACGTCACGAACACCAGCAGCAACCCGGGGACGAGAACAGAAATGGAGACTCTATTGGGCTCCAAATAGGAGTTCGAGCGCGTCCCTGAGTCCAGGGTGAAAGTGCTGTTTTTGGACACAGGGGTAGGGGAGATTCTATCGTAGAGTTTCGGGCACATGAGGTCGTTCCGGACGAAGCGGAAGTCTCGCTTCCAGAACTCTTCCGGGGACTCGCACTTGAGGTCGCTCACGATGGCGTCAGTCCCCAGCTTCTCCGTCCACTGCTTGAAGGGCACGATGTTGCACGAGCAATCCCATGGGTTCCCGTGCAGATCGATTTGAATGATTGAGTTGAGCTGGTCTAACACGCCAGCAACGGGGAGATAAGGGAAATAATTATTATGCAGGCTAATTTTGGATAAAGAAATCCCAAGGAAAGCATCCACGGGTAAAGATTTCAGCAGGTTGTTGTTGAGAAATAGAACTCGCAGATTTGGCATGGGGCTGAAAGCGCCTGCCACGATAAGCTGGATGTCGTTATATTCCAAACTGAGATATTCCAGATTCACAAGGCCCACAAACATCTCTGCTAGGAGCGTATCCAAGTAGTTCTTATCCATGTACAGCCACCTGAGCTCGCTCTGATTCTGGAAGGTGCTGTTGTCAATCACCTTGATGTTGTTCCCTCCAAGATCAAGCAGGTTCAAGCTAGTGTAGCCGAGCAGCTGGTTCTTTTTCACAGCGTGAATGTTGTTGTCTCTCATGTTGAGCTCATGAGCAGAAAGAGGCTTGGGTTTCAGGTTGGATAAGTTCTCGATCTTTTTGCCCTCACAGTTAACCCCCAGCCCCTGCCTGGAGCCCACGAGCCTGCAGTTGCAAGGCTGTGGGCACGTGACGTTGTGCAGCTGCTCCCTGTCCCCGTTCACACCTGTCACTACAGGAGTGGGCTTCGTTTTCAGCTTCCAGTTCTCACGAGATTTGGAGCGGCTTTTCGCTTCGTGGCCGCCAGACGTCGGGGCACCGCTGGCGTCTCCATGAGGCTTGTAAGGCGTGGGACGCGGGTTGTGCGCCACAGGAGCAGAGGTCTCCTCCTGAGTGGGAGGGGCCACGAGGCTGGTGTCCACACCGCCGCTCAGTGACGGGCACAGATCCACTTCTGACGTCTCGTTTAAGTCGCTCCCCTGGAGCCGGGTGGGCGCCTCGCATATCACCCTCCCAATAAGCGCGTTATGCGGTATGTTCTCCAGCCATTCCTTAAGAGAAACCAGGTCGCAGTTACAGTCCCATGGGTTGTCCTCCAGCAAAACCTCTGCAATGCCAGGTATCTGCTCGAGAATCCCCTCATAAGGCAACGTTTTGATTCTGTTCCCTCGCAGATCGAGATGCGTAATGGGCACATGTTGAAACACGTTTATAGGTAGCGCGCTGATGAGGTTGTCGTTAAGTATTAACACTTCAAGTTTGTTAAGGTCCCTGAAAACGGCGGGGTCAATATCCCTCAGTAGATTAAAATCAGCTTGGAGGTATTCCAAGTCGTCTAAGCCCAGAAATGTACTCTTCCTGAATGATCGGATCTTATTGTTATTGATGTGCAGCCGTTTGACGAGCTGCAGCCCCAGGAACGCGCCGGGGACGATGTCATGCAAGCCGTTGTTTTCCAAATGCAAGCTCACCGCGTTGTAAAAGTTGGCGAACTCGTTGGGGAAAAGCCTGGAGAGAGAATTCCCGTGCAGGAGCAAGTGATAGAACTGCGAGCTGGGGCCGGTTAAATGCTGCAGCGTGGTGAAGCTCCGTTTTTCGCAGTCTATGTGCAGATCCCCCTCGATCTCGTTGCAGGAGCATATCTGCTCCTTACAAACGTCCCTTGTCACATTTCCACTGGCAACACAAAGAGCCGCATTCAGCAGAACAATCCAAAGCAGCATTTTCTTAACGTGAATTATTCATCCCCCGGTTTCAAGACATACGAGCTGTGAATTCAGTCTACATCAATGCAAAAGAGGAGGAAAAAGAGGCGATCTTTGAGCGCAGTTAAAGAGCAGATGAAGCAGGCTTTTGTAACACATCCATGCTGCATTTAACCTGCGCTTGTGTCCAGACTTGAACGTCTCTTTCACATCGACTGAATCCGCACAGCTTGCGCGTCAAACGCAGCAAGCGGCAGCAGAGTCCGACACATCTTTTCGGCTTTCTCTCCCAAAACACTGACCTTGATGGTGGAAGTGGTGGTGGTGGAGAAGAGGAGGAGGGGGGGGAGGAAAACAAGAACAAATCCGTGCCTTTTTCTCCCCCCTTTTCGATGCTGCCGAGCTGTCTCCTCTCCCCGTGGTGCTGAATTCACACCCTGCGCTCGGAGCCGTCTCCGCCGCTGCAGAACACCCGCATCCCCGCTTTCCTCTCTCTCTTTCCTCTCTCTCTTTCACATCCTTTTCCCTCGCCGCGCACCAATTCGGGGTTTTTTTTCTCCCCTCTCCCCTCCCGTGACACTATAGGAATCAGAGAAGCAGGAGCAGGAACGCGCAGACCGTGTTCATCCTTGCGCGGTGCTCGAAGAATAATCTGACACCCTCTACTGAGCTGTTATGGCACAAAAAAAAAAAAAAATCCGTCGACTGACTGGCTCACTGACTGAGGGAATGCTGAGGAATCAACACGGAGAGGCAAAATCAATCCTTTTTAAAAAGAATCACACTTTCGCTTTGTAGAAAATCCCTCTACGTGCGCGCAGACGCAAATTTCCTCCAAATCTTCCTCTGATTGCGAATTTCTCCCTCAGCTCCATGCCAAAAGTGTCCAACTCGGCTGCGTCTGAAACACTACTGAGGTCTCACATTAGGATCGTGATCCCCCCCCCTCTTTTCCTCCCTCCCTCGCTGCTTCAATCACCCCCCATTCTTCCTCTCGGAGGATGACTTTAGCGGATATTCTGCTCCGTTCGCGCACCGCTTTCGCTTTGAAAACACTGTTGAATGCGGTAAACACAATAATCCGCTACAGGCATGCCTCTATCCAGCACACACACTCACTAAAGAGAGAGGGAAAAAAAAAACAGAAACACTCCACTATACAACAAACGATGCGTCAGTGTGGCACCCTATATGCGCATGTGTGCGTGACGTTTCCTTTTTTCCCTCAATATGAAAAATCTTTTGCAAGAATAGAGCTGCAACTGTAAGAGAGAGAGGGGGAGAGGAGGAGAGAGAGGACTCATCGATTTTTATTCTTCTTTGGGAGAGCTGCATCAGAGGGTGGGGGGGGGGGGGGGAGAAAAGGGGGCTGGGGTAGAAGTTATCACCCCCCCCTCTCCTCTTCCTCCTCCATCTGCAGTGCCAGAAAATGGGATGCTAACTTTGAAGGGGGGAGAGGGAACAACAGGGAGGCATCAGCAGCACTTGCAATAAGGAAAACATCATTAGGACCACCTACATATGTCTGTAAAGCATTCCCATAATGCTCCATTGGCTGGTTATGACTTCTCCCAACCCACATACCTGCCTGGCTGCCTCTTTAGTCTCTGTCTGGGTCTGTTTTCAGCAACCAGTCTGCCTATCTGTTGTCTGCTTTGTTCACTTTTTGTCATCTAAAGTTATTTTTATAACTGATCAAAGTCTTAAAACCAGTTGAAAAATTGCACAAATTTACATCTTTGTACCTTTATAGGTTTGAAGTACAGCTTCAAAAATAAGTACACAATTTACTGGAAGTGAAATAGTCTGTGCATCAGCTGAGTAAAAGTTTGAGACCAGGGCCCTCAGTCATGAAGGAGCCTGCTATCACTTTTCCACATAGAAATGTTTCTGGTTTTGGGGTCTGGGCTCATAAATCCATGTAAAAACTGTATCCTTAACCCCTTAGAGCCCAGCCGAGGGCCAGTACAGGCCATACATCACAGCTTCCAGACAAACATGAAGAATGCTGACTGAATGTCCCTGGAGTTTACCATCCATCCGTGTGTCTGTCTCCGTTTTCAGCCGTTCACACACTGACACAGTGATTTCTTTATGAATCTTGATCATTGTTTGCACTTTGCAACCATGACGGAGAAAAGCAAACACTTAAACCAATCGATAGCATTCAATCAGGGAACTGCGAGAGATTGCTAGCAATTTGCCCCTCTCCTGTTCTGTAAGTCTAGTGGATATTTCTTAAACAGCTATTATTGACAGCCACTAGTGGTATGTGGTGCCATTACACAAGCTTGGTGTGGTTTCATTTTACCTTGAGTTGATTGGATTATTGGTATGAATCGTAAGGGATTTTTTAAGATGCTTGTGGAGGCTCTAGGAATTTTTGACCTTCCTGTAGGCATATTTTTTAAGTCGCGTTCCCTGGGTCTCAAAAGATGTTTGTGACACAGAAATATCTCCCTGAAATATCTAAATCTCTAGCAGTTTCTAGCAATCGTCTCATCAAACAGCAGCGAATAAGATCTTTGCCTTTGGCATTTCAAAACCCCCCTCTCCTGCTGTGTCTTTGTTTTTCTTTTTTGACAGGGCAAAGTAGAAAATGCATGCAAGGGCAGGAGGTTTTGAGAGGCTGAAATACTCCACGGGTAATTACAGAAAGGTCAGGAGGCATGTTAAGCTTGTTTTCACATCAGCATGCTCGCGGACGGCATTCTCGATGAGATGCTGTTGCAACCCGCGGAATGAGAGTAAATAACGTTGCATCAGACGTCAGATGAAAGAAGTGGAAAGAATTGTTGTGTTATCCGACATCCTGCGAGACATTCTTTTATTTTCAGGAACAAAGAAGACGTCGAATCATCTTTCTATCAAATACATGAGTGAAAGGAGATACCATTCGTACAATTTCAAGCAGATTGGAGTGGAAAGTTTGAGGAATTAAAGCAGACACGTACTCCAGGACGTCTTTGTATTGCCTCCTTTAATTATGCAGCACAGCTCCTGCAGATGTGTCATGTGCAGAAAAAGATGGGTCAAGTGCAGACTGGAAGTCAATAGAGCTATTGGCAGCGGCAGCAGCGGCAGCAGCAGCATCGCTCCCCCGATGGATCCTTCCACATAAGGAATCAGCAGAATGTTTGACTGCTAATCCATACACATCTATCCAGACTCCACCCCCCACCTCTGGATTGGCTGTCAACAAGGCCGACCTGCTGAAAGCTCACAGCTCGCGGTGACTTCATTTTTGATAAGAACATTCAGATCTCACAAAAATGACCAACATCTGACTCTGATCTGAGTCACCCGCCTCAAAGAGGGGTCATTTAAATATAGCCTCCAAACACACATGACTTTGCGGTAGGTATGTATCACAGAGGTGACCTGTGAAAGTCCTTTAAGAAGTAAAGTTATGCCTCATCTGTGTGTGCACATGACACAACATGACACAATGTACATTTTGCCAAAGCTTGCAGAATACTCCATTTTCAAAGCAGATTGCCTCTCTTTAATTGCATATGTGACAAATCTTGAGCCATTTGAGTTATGTCACTTGTTCTGGAAGCAGTCATTCAATAGACAGTGAATGAAATAGCAGTAACTTGTGAAGGACAAGTGTTAAAAATAGCTTAGAGCAAGATGTTTGTGTTCACCTTGGTAACTTAGTGTGTTGGAAACTTGTTATGAAACCACAAAGTAAAACAGAAGCTGGTGATAATTTTTCAATCTGGATGCTGTGATACATCTGTGATACATCTCTGACAGTAACAATAAACTCTCTGTGATGTTACCCAGTGTTATCTGAAGGGAAACTTTGACAAGTGGGTTTTTTAAAAGGAGAAATGCATAAACAGTTTATCATTACAGCTCTGAAACCACTTTGTGTCCAGATGGGGCCGACTATGATCCCAGCATACGAGTGAAATAACGAACCAAACAGACGACAAAAACAAGCTCTGATTATCTGACTTCGCTGTGAAGGAAAAGTTTCCTTTCCCTCTCTAATTGTCGTTTAAGGTGCAAACATCTCTCATTGTCTGCTCCTCAAACACTTGGTCCTCTTTTCTATAACTACCTACGTAAATATAAACATAATGTAATTGAGATCTTGCTTCCTGTGTTTGCTTTTGAACACTTTGACAGTGCAGATAAAAAGACTGAGACTAACAATTACCTCTTTTTCTGTTACTTTTGCAATGCTTTGCTTTCAGCTATTCGTGGAAGGGTCATTTGAGATTTATAGAGAAGTTGAGTCACCTCATGTATCAAGGCAACAATTGATGAAGAGACCTTGTAGCTTGGGAAATAACATTCACTTGCAGTGTTGACAAGTGTAATGTGTAGTTTTTGCCATTTTCTTGTTGTTTACTATGTCATAGTCAGTTATTTGTCTGTATTTCTTTTAATTCTCTGTTTTATTTTGAAAGTACAGACTCGTAGATCTACTTCCTGTCCCCTACCCCATGTCCCCCTGTTCCTGTAGGTTCATAACTTTATTTCTCTGGCATTTATGTTATGATGCTAACAAAATAATCATTTAAATGTTTGTAATATATGACAAGGCAATTAGGCTAACAAAATGTAAATTCTTTTATTTTACAGTCACTACAACTCATATTAAACTCATTTTTTAATGTGGAAATAAACTGTATTGTCTGAGATCAAACATTTCTGAGACAATCAGACACAATTTTAGGAGTTGAACAAGATAACATTTGTAAACACTGGTTTCTTTTACTTCTATGTAGTGTAGTGTTTGGCGTCTCAGTCGTCAGAGTGGACAAACTGAATCCCCCCCGATAAGTAAGGACAGAATGTTGAGGACTTTCTCACAGTGTCTGATTAATGCAACATTTTCCCACTCTGTGCAGCCTTGATCTCAGGGTAATTGGCAGGGAATCTTATCAAAAGGAGTGCAACTTTGTTCTCCAGCAGTGTCTGATAAAAATGGAAGAGTGGGAGAAAAAAAAATCACAGGGCTCAGATTTAAAAGATTCAAAAACGTCCTCCTACACGTGTTCGCCACGACCCTCAAGTCAAACCAGAACTGCTTTACAAGCATTTTCTCTTCCCCTCTGTGGAGCTCAAAGCTTGGGAGAGGCGAACTGTGATCCCTGACAAGATCCTGTCCAACGTGATATTTGTTTTCTGTCTGAGGGTTTGATGGTGCTGACAGCCTCGCTGCGCCGATCCTTCTCTGAAGGGATACATAGGAGTGATGGCGCCTCTTATGTTGATGTATAAATTATGAATAGATGACCTCGGGGCTGGAGCTTTGGTGTGCATTTTGCTTTGAAACTGATTGTTTGCAGATATATTTGGTGGAAGAAAGTCAAGAGATGTACTTCAAAAAACGTGCTACTGTTTTATTCAAGTTAAAGAGGGGGTACTGTTCTTCTTTTTAGTTTCAAAATGTCCCTCTGGTGCTCCCATAGAAGTATTATATGATGCACAGGTCTCACTGATCTTTTAGAAAACCCTTATTTTAGCCTCAAACTGACGCATCTATCAATATGACTCAAGCCAGTCAGTAGTTCCTCCAGCTTTAAGTGATTTGGCCTCACTTTTGTAGGCGCTGTCAAGTCATCCTTGTTTTTTTGAACAGTTTTTGCATTGGATGATGTGGCAAAAAAAAGGTATAATGTGAAAAAACAAGCCTCAAAAGCCATTCTGGGTGGGAGAACTCTCACTTTTCCTCTTTCATGTTTTAATCATCCCTTTTTTTTCTTCCCTAACATTTTCGTTGGACGCCCCCACAGCAAAGTGCCAAATCTCATTTAAAATCGCCTTCTCAAATTCATGCTACTCGCTGCTTTGAAGGTTTCATCCCACTTTTACTCGGCGCTCAGCCTTGGACTTGTCCCGGGCTCTCCTTGTTGCCTTGACGACGGCGCTGTGGGCCCTCAGGTGTGATGCTTCCTCGGACTATTACAGCTGTGGGATACGCGCTGAAATAGACACTTGATGACACTCTGTTCGAATGAGGTACTTTAAATGCAGCTCCACTTTTTGCGTCACGCTTCCTGTTTGTGGATCCCCATGTTATTTCACGACAACCTTGTGTACCTCTCTCACTCCTCCAAAGATGAGAGCTTTTCTTTGAGTGTATTGTGACAGATCTGGGCCCCTGGTAGCGATCATGCTCTTCAATCAGGCTTTGTTCCCACTGATGACACGATTGTACAGTTAGCCTCTTTGCTTTAATCCACTAATGACTCAAATAAGTGGCAGTGGCTTTAATTTCCAGGCCACACCAGGGAGGAAAGATTGTAGCTCTTTGATATTCGAAATAAGGTTCACTTCACATTCATTAAAGTTAAAACTACATGTGGCGTTCCCCAGGGTTCAATCTTAGGTCCCCTTCTTTACAGTCTAGACATGCTCTTGTTACAGGGAGAATCAGTCACATCACAGACTTACTGAAAAGAAAAATAAAAAACAATCATAAATTCTCTTTTTGACACAGCATTCAGGCACAGAATCTGAAAAGAAAATCTAATCGGCAGCCTCCTGCCAGCTCTCGACTTAAATAACCTCCCGATGATGATCCTCATCAGATGAGCTCTTAGCAGGAGCCCAACAACCTGACAGCACACAGGGTTTTCTGCTTCACAGAGAGAGTGGAAAAGGAACAAAACAACAACAAAGCAGGCAGGTAACAATAACATGAAAGTGAAATCTTCAAATGTGAAGCATGGAGCGGCTATTTTTCTAAAATGTCTCCAGAAGCAGTTAAGTCTGGCTCTTTGCTGCTTTGATATCACTCAACATGTTATCGCAGCATCAGGAGCAGGGGTGTGCATGGGGGTGGGGGGTTCTCTCTTAAGTGCCCCCCTAAGAGCCAAAAGGCATGTTGTTAGAGCCTTTTTTCTTTGACTCCTGCTCTTTAAGTGTTAATGCACACTACTGATAAGGAGGGTCTAAACAAATTAGTATTAAATATCACAGAAAAAGTTCATTTCTATTGAAAGGTTGCACTTTTGAATGTTTTGGCGGTGTGGTCAGGAGCCACGTGTCTTGAAAATGAACTGACAGCAAGTGAAATGATGTCAGGAAAGGTCGTCTTTATGGTAAATACAACAATCAATGGTTGATTTCTGGATGGGGGCGGCAAAAAACCTAATTTACAGAAGATCAAATCTGTTATGGATTAGTAATAAAAGCCTTCACTTTGCTGAGGCGTTCTATCACTACGATTATTTGTTCATTCGCCACGACTGTGAGCAAAATATGCAGGCGGCCTAAATGGATCCACAGTGTATGAACATTCAATTAGACCTTTGTTCTCGTCAAACAACAGAGCTATTCGGCTCGATCAATAGGCTCTTAACAAGTCAGGCTGATCATAAATACCAAATTGCAGTAAAAGAGCTGCGAGCGAGGGGGACAGGAGTGAGAGAGTTGTTTTATGACATGTGTAACCAAGACATGTATGTGCACGCTGTGGACAGCTTTATGCGCTTCCTCTCAAAGTGGCGTTTATGAGACGGGTTTAGAAGCTGTAAGGGAGCGCTAATCATCAGTGACAGCTACATATGTGCATGTATGTGCAGCTGCTTTTTTGACCCGTGCTTTGAATGCAGCATTAATGATGTGGTCATTTTCAATCAGGGCCTATTGTGTTTAATTATCTGAAAAACAGAAGAGGAAAGGAAATCTTCAGATTCTTCCCTGAGACAGTAAAAAAAGCAGGTTGTCCCCTGTTTGAACGGTTTCCGGGCTGATTTCCAAGAGTTTTAATCCTCATTTCATTGTGCACTCAGTCTAGCAAAACTAATGCGGACGTGCTGTTTTGTGGCAAGCCTTTCAGGTTCCATGTGGGGATACAGATAGTTAAGCAGCTGAATGCTTCTCTCCACACCTTCAATCTCACATCACATGTATGTGAAGTGTAGATTTGATTCCTTTGGTGTAGAACAAGCTGATTCAGTGCCAAAACCAGGAAGCTTTGATGTTTTCCTGGTTTATTAGCGGATTAAATTAAGATAGATTTCTGTTTTACTGCATCGCCGCATAAATAGGACAATTCTCAGTATGCCTCTTTACCCGAGTAAGAAAAAGCCAGAGGGAGAGAATGTTTTTCTTTGGGTGTATTTTCACATGAGTGGGCCATGAAAGAAAAGGTGAATAGAAATAATAAGAAGAATACAGAGAGCAGCTCCAATTTCAATAGAAGAAACTATCGCACAAAAGAGCTCCTGAGTGCTTCCTCACAAAAGAGGGGAAAGTAAATAAATTGAAAGCACCTGCAAGTGTAGCTCCACAAAAGAAGTGGTCAATAAAACATCAAATTATTCAGTGCTATGAGCGAAACTGAAAGGGAACAAAACACACACACGTGAAGCGTCTGTTCGAACGCGCCGCACGGTCTCTCTTTCCAGCACTCGCCCATAATGTCCTTGGACGGCCGCGTTGTCCTGGTGTTATAGATATTTAATGAACAGGGTTAAGGAGAAGTTTCAGTGTAAGAGTGAAATATTGACATTCCAGACAGCGCCAGTGGCTACATCACAATAATTGGCAGAATAAATGAATATGTCGGTATAATCAAGTGGAAAGGTTATTCTCAAAATATATTCTGGCATATGCTGCTGAATACCAGATTACCAGCATGAATACAGAGATCCTGATGTCTCAATTTGATGACCTACTTCAACTTGCTCTGTAATTAAGAGTTGTTTGGAGATAGAAAACGATAATGTTTGAAAAATTATATCAGCACTAGTACAGAAGTCATTATCAGCACCATGGACAGGTCATTCAGCACCGGAGGTAGTTACACATGGCTTTTGATTCTGTAAATGCAAAGACATACAAAACTGTTCATTCTTACGTCAGGCCGTAACATAACCCTTTTTCAGCACCATGGACAGCAATTCACAGTGTGTGTAGACAGTGACAAAATGCCTCTTATTACTTTGTTGAGCTTAAGTAGGGATTCTGTTCAGCACCATGGACAGGGACCCACCTCTCTGTGATACCAAGCATGTCAGATTGTGTGTGTCCATGGTACTGAAAAAAAGAGTCATTAAGGCAGTCTTCATTGTGTTAAAAGAGGTTTTGTGACTTTCCATAGTCCTGAAAACGAGTTCTTTAGGCTGTCTTTATTTCATGGACAGAGTCACTGCCCGTAGTACTGAACAAAAAAGAGTTATTAAGGCAGTATTTATTAAACTGACAGAGTTATGTGTCACTGTCCATGGTACTGAATTGAAGGATTTCAGGCAGGCAGCACTGTACTTATACAGTTGTCGCTGTCCTTGGTCCTGAATAAAGAATATGAGTTTAACTGGAGAGTTTGTGTCGCTGTCCATGGCACTGAATTATGATTCATAAAGTTATCTGTATTGTACTGATGGAATCATGTGTCACTGTCCATGGTACTGCATACAGACTTATTAGACAGTCATCAGTGTGCTTAAATAGTTGTGCCACTTATATTGAATTAAAGATCTGAGCCTGCTTTCTCTCAGCTCAATGAAAAGTCCAGGTTGTATGTCCATGGTACTGAATTATGATTTATGTCAGCAGCCTTCAATGTACAGGCAGAGTTGTGTGTCATGGTCCATGGTGGTGATTGAAGAGTTCTCAGTCAGCATCACTGTACTCATGAAGTCGTATGTCGCTGTCCAAGGTACTAAATTCAGATACATAAAGGCCATGTGAGAGTGTTATGTCACTGGCCATGGTCCTGAATCTAAAGTTGGTGAGGCAGGTTTTGTTGTACCAACAGTTATGATTCTTGTCCATGAATCTGACATAAGAAGAAAAATAAAAGCAGTTTTTATTGTACTGAAGGAGTTGTTTCACTGTCCTGATACTGGTACTGAATCATAACTTATTTAGTCAGTCTTAATTGTACTGACAAAGTTATGTCACTGTCCTTGGTACAAATTCTAGAGTGAGTTAGGAAGTTTTTATTGTACCAGCACTGTCACTGTGTCACTGTCAGTTTTGAGTACAGTCATGTTTTACTGTCCATGGTGTAAAATATTGTTACTTATGTGACTCTTTGACTCTCAGTCTGGGAGGTGAAGTGTCACTCTTCATGGTACTTGATTGAGAGCTTCTTAGAATTGTCCATGGCAGCGAATAAAGAGGTTTTTAGAGTTGCGGTTGCTATCTTTAAACTTAATGAAGGGGTTGAGTCATTGTCCGTGGCTCTGAATGAGCAAAATCACAGCATTTTTTCTTCAGCACAACAGTTCTCAGATTTCTCTGAAGTCACGTCTCTTTTAATCCTCATTTTATCCATTCAAGACATGGCATCACGAATAGTCACAATTATTCCTGCATTCATAATTTTCTAGCCACAGCTTGGATTTGTTTCGCATCCCCCCCGGGGAAGCGTTTGGTTGGATTCAATTAAAAACCCCCATAGTGGAGACTGAGAGCCACCAGGAGACCAGCTCTGCTGATGAGAGATATGCTCCATTTAGCTTTATTCAACAACGCCCACTTTTCCTCAGCAAGGAGAGACAGAATCCGAGGGACGGGGAGATTCAGCTGGGATTTGATCCCCAGCCAGGCAGGTTCATCTGCTGAGACAAAGCTCCCTTTGAATTATTGAAGGAATTTAATTGAAAAATTCATTTTCCCTCCGTTGTTTCTCCCAACTATTCAGTCGGCGAGGAAGACTAAAGCAAAGATTAAGAGAACTTTCTCATTAGCTGTGCTGCCTGGGGAGAAGCTGTAGTACTTCCTAATTGAGACAGTCGAAAAGAGTGGGAGAGAAAATACCGAGTGGGCCCTGCTGGGGTTTGATTCCCGGCAAGGAGAGACACATTTGGGGGCAAGTTTTTCCAGCAGGAGGATCCTGTACATAGAATTGTAAAGAGAGCTAATTTGATCTCATGAAATAAAAGTCTGAAGAGAACCTTCAAAGACGGGATTAAAGGGAATTTAAGGATGTAAACATCCACTTAGATAAATGTGGCGCTTACGGAGAGCCCACCACGCTGACGCCATAATGAATGCAAAGTAAATTTACTTCAATTAATCACGACGAACAAGTGGGAGTGAATGTTGTGATTGGAACGCTTAAGCGCGGCGGTGACATTGTAGCAGGATTGAATGCTGTGTGCTTCATTTGTTGTTGAGCCTGTTCTTTGCCTGTGATAGCAAACACAGCAGGAGGACACAGACACACACACACAACCCAGACGAGTATTGATCGGTGATTTGATTATACACCGCTGCTGGGGCTTTCTAATAAAAAAACAACAGTCTAGACCAACTCTGCATGAAAAGCTCCCTGTGATTGCTCCTGTTGTTATAAAGCACTATAAAAATAAAGCAGGCTTTCATTTATTAAACTCCTTTTCTTGCTGCAAACGAAGGAAATTCTCCCATATTTTGCCCCGAAATTCATCTAAAAGTGCTTTAACACATTTTATCCAAGTAACGCTCTTGATTTATCTCAGTGCACGTCTTGTCTGTTAAGCTTCAAGTGAGAGAACTGAGAGATTCCCTGATAAAATAGGTCTCTAATCCCTCCGCCAAAAGCCACAGCGACCTTGGGATTTCAATAATGGTAATTTAATTTCATATCAGTGTCTAATTGAAGCATCACTGTAGGGCGGGTTTCCGTGTCTCACTTTAAGGCCTCCAAAGTGTCCCTGAGTGTGTGAATAATGGAGCTTCATCAGTAAATCTTTTTGTTCTCTGTGAGTGATCCACAGCCAAATTCAAAAGTTAGGAAAGGAGTGAAAAAAAATGCTTTATCCATGTTTTCTGACTGTAACTGTGGAGTGGAGAGTCACCGGACTTCTTGTGTAACTTTTTCTTCATGTGCCTTATTAGATCAAGATGCTGAATCCTCAGAGGAGAAGGATTAGACGTGCCAGCCTTGCACCATCCATGCAAATCCTAACAGGAGACTGTAGATCAGACAGAAGAAATACAAATAAGTAATACTCAGGGGCATGGAGGGAAGTAAGGAAGGGTGGGAAGCTGCATTTGACACTTGTCAAATTATCGACTTTCACATGTTTGATCAGCACACAGCCCTCATGGATACAGATCAATAGGACGAGCGTTCACCTTGAGCCATGAAGCCTGTGTGTTACAGGTGCAGTGTCAATTTGTAAGGAAGCGTGAGCGCTAACCTCAGGTGTCGTGGACACGAGACTTCTGTAGTCGAACAGCACGCTGCGCAACCCTCGTCTCTTCATCACGTCTTTGTTGTGTTTGTTGTCTCCCTGCTTCTTTTTTTCTCTGCTCTTGTGATTGCATGGTATTGCCTTATGCTGCTCTGATCTGTGAGACAGTCGCACTGCAGGCGTCTTTGTTTGTGTGTCACCCTGTGATGACCTAATGTGGGCAGTGCGAGCAGCTTCCAGTTTCATCCATCCACTGCGGTTTGCAACAACACAACAACAACAGCAGGACTTTCAGTTCTGTGTTCTTGTAGAGAAATGTACTCTAAGCATATAGAATTAGGCTTGTTTTTGTCTTTCTTTTCTTGTTTACAACCAAATTTCCTGCCAAGGCTCTGTTGCAGCCAACGAGCGTCGTGAAGGAATACACAAATAACAAATTAGGTCAACAGAGTTTAAAGAAACAGGAGAGCACAAAAACCTGAGCTGTAGCTGTTTGATACAGTGGCCCTGAAGTGCAAAACAAAGACAACAAAAAGATACTGCAACAGCATATAAAAGACAACTTGATGACCAAAAAAGATAACTGTACAGCAAGAAAAGACTGATAAAACAACTGGATTCTCAAAATGACATCCATGTTCCATTTCTCCATCTCCAACAAGATTGAGCTCCAGCGTGTGAAATAGAATCGCTGACTTTTAGTTTTGAACAACAAACATGCTTCCCGGTCGCCTTCATACATCACAAAACGACCCGCTTGTCCATCTTCAGCACCATTACTCCGGAGTGATGCATCACTACGGCGGCTGGTGGAATGTCAGCGCAAATGGCATTTCACCTCTGACCTCTTTATGGGAGGAAGCACATGTGAATGAAGATGGATGGGGTAAAGAGAGAGGAGCGACAAATTCAGGGCAAGTGGATAAGTTTAAAAATGAAGTAGATTAAATTTAATGAGAGAAAGAAAAACACTTAAATTAGTCAGAGAACGTCGCGGTAATTGGTCCGTCGAGCTTGTACTGTAAAGATGTTTGAATGAAGTAATGACACTTTAGGGCTCAGCTGGACTAATCCAATCGTATTGATTTCCCCGCTCCCTTCTTTTGTGTCTTTCACGATGCTTGCACTAATCATTCAATTGTAAAAGATTTCATTTTGAAAGTAACCGCACCAGACTTAAGCATAATGGATGATGGATGGGGGGAAAATCAATCGCAGCAGCGAGGAGTGGAGTGTGATGACAACATGAAAAGCCTGTAAAAGGGCCTTTTAATAGCGAGCTGTACTGAGCAAACAGGGATCTAAGTACACACATACACATGCATGGGTGTGCGCTTATAATCCTGATTTATTTATGGACATTTACAGTGGTAGAAATGCTCCATTTTCTAATACATCAATTATTTAAAGACAGGACCCTGTAGACACAGCTCAACAGATTGTGGTGTAAAAAATGAATGCAAACCCAAACTGGAACGTGCATATAAATGTGTCTCACCCCCTTGTGTGTGATTGTGTGCTTCCTACTTACAGTTTCCTCTATTCCAGGAAAGTGCCGGCAAACTTTGAGGCTTTTTGGTTGCTCTATAATAGATGGCAATCACAACAGTTGCCTTGGAACGCACCTGCTCCTCCGAGATAGACTTACTGTAGAGCTCCCCCCGTATGCCCGGCAAATTGTATTCGCTGGAAACTTTCTCGGAACACAATTTCTGTTTGCTTTGATATCCCTGGGAGATTGGAGGCCCTATACAGATTGTAAAGACACACATACCTAAATATATATAAGGCTCGGAGAGGGAGATGTGTTTCTCAGAGAGGTGAAGAGGGAAAGGAACTTTGGCTGGAAATATTGCATTTTCTGAGACAGGGAGTATCAAGGGTGCGATCGCTATAACAGAAGGGAAATGTGTTTTAAAAAGACCCACAAGATCAGATTGCAGATGCAAAAATAAAAGGTAAAAGGAAGAAAAGCTTGAATGTTTTGTTGAACGTGGTCTGATTGTTGAGCTGCATAAGAAAGGCTTCTTGCAACCTGCCAATAATACAGAGGTCGGACATTAGTTCCAGACAGTGGATGCCTTCCATGAAGCTATCTTCACTACTTGGAGCAACATCCCTGATGACCACCTGGAGCAGCCAAAGGTTAAGGTTGTAGAGTGGGACATGGGTTGCATAGATCGCAGTGGAGGCCCGATCAACTGTGACGTTTGAGATCATTTTTTTACATCTTCTACCCAAGCAAGTGTGTACAAGGGAAGGAGAAAAAGTGAAACCATTGGACATGGATAAAATTTGGTTAACTAACACTACAGGATCAGGAGAGGACCAGATAATTGGGAGCTCATAGAGAATTGCGTGTGTATAAAAGACTTCCCCTGGAATCCCCTCGGCGTCGAGTGACACGGAGAGCCACACATTGTAATGAGTGTCGCAAAGGTTAATGAGGGGCCTCCATCTGTGACCTGCTCCTGGGAAAGACTCTTGGCGCTGATAGACATAGAAAATGAGAAACCAACCCTTAGGTACACAT
Organism: Thalassoma bifasciatum; assembly: GCA_008086565.1. Lineage (NCBI taxonomy): Eukaryota > Metazoa > Chordata > Actinopteri > Labriformes > Labridae > Thalassoma > Thalassoma bifasciatum. The sequence goes on along the minus strand of RPOG01002104.1, from coordinate 41,000 downwards.
TTAGATCTCGATTACAGCGAAAAGTCGACAAACCTTGCTCCCGCGTCTCATCCCTCCCACCTCTTGAGGACCTTTAAGGACAGGCAGAAATTACTGCTTGGATTATATTTGATAATTGGCTCTGTCTAGTTCTGCAGACTCCACAGTCTTGAACCTGAAGTTTCCAATAATTTAATTTCAGAGCGGATTTCAATTACAGTGAGAGCTAGCACAGAAAAAAAAGACTTTCATGTAAAAAAATATACTTATCTTGTCAGCATGAACCTCAAGTTACCCCGGCTATGATTTACTCGACTGGGAGAGAAGAAAGCCTTTGCTGTGAGCTCTGGGAGACGTTTCCCCGTGACGGAAAAAGAATTAAAACACTCAAAGAGATGCTGTCTCAAAAGGCTATCATCTTGACATCTTTTGCCTTGTCAGTTTTGTGCGTTTACACCAAGTCAATGTTAACTTAAGAGCTTAAAAACTGAGTTTCATAACCAGGCAGCAACAAAAGGCAATGAAAAGGATTTTAAAGCTGGGGTCATGGGCCGTTTTGGAGGAAAAAGCAGTGTCATCGTGGAAGATCCCTACTCGGATTACAGACAGTACAGGAATGGATTAAAATGTCTGACTCTGATGGATGCATTCACACTTTTAAACACGTGGTAGCACAGTCAAGCAAGGTGTGTAAAGAATGTGCTGCCAAATGTTTTTAACTGAGGTTAAGCGACTCCCATAAAAGTAGGGTAAAAGTCTAGATCAGTGATTCCCAACCTGTGGTCCGTGGCCCCCTGGTGGGCCGCGAAAATATTGCAAGTGGGCCGCCAAATCATTTTCAAAATAGTCTGAATTTTAATGAAGGGTAGCTATATTAAGATACAAATCTACAGAATAATGTTTAAATATTAAAACTTGGTTACATTTGTAAGGATATTCAACATGTTCAAACGTTTGTAAAGAAGAAAAGTCCTTGAAGAGGGCAAGTTAAAGCCCAACATGTAACATGACCCAAAATTGCAGACACGGCCGCGAAAAATTTTTGAGACTTAAAAGTGGGCCCTGAATTGGAAAAGGTTGGGAACCACTGGTCTAGATTAACATACTGACCTTGTCATTACTTAAAGAGAGGTATAATCCTTTAGAGAGGGGGTAGTCTACTTTCCTATATTTCAACCGCAGATTCAAAATAATAATACTCACTCCCTAAATTGATGGAAAGATTTCAAATTTGGCAGAACAACTGAACATATGATGCTGTAACATCTGGGCTCCACGTATATTAACTCCCCAAGCACGCAACCTTGTGTTCACCCCCAGTAATAATGATTTCTGAGACTGTAGATGGGACTGTGACAGTAATTCTTTGTAGTCTCTCGGGTCTTTGAGATGTCTTTCAAGCTAATCTACAGGAAATACCCATGGTGATGTGGAAATGAGTGGGGACGTCAATCAAAATGTCAAGTAGGCTCAGGTCAGTTTATCAATAATTCATGCTAAAAGGGAGAAATATTTATATTTTGTTTTGTGTATCACTGTTGGAAAAGGGCAGCTGGATTCTGGGATGTTCAGAAACACTGTCCTATGTTTCCCTCGATGGGCTGCTGTCCTCAATTCTCTCAAGTCCATACCTTCTGATGTAAATGTAAATAACTTTAAACCTTTCAAGTGCACCAAACTCAAAGCCTTTACATTTTCTCCTTTACTAATTTCCCTTTGAGATGCATTGCACGCTATTTCTATATCTTCCGTTTGAAGAGGCCCCTCCGTGAGAAAAAAGTTAAAAAAAAAAAAAAAAAACCTCCCGTCTGAGTGAAGGGGCTTTTACTTTGATAACTCACCACGAGCTGTTTGATCAAGCCACAGGGCAAATATTCTACAACATTTCCACTGTGAAGAAGTGTTTTCAGAGTGGCTGTTTCACATCTGCACCAGTTCAAAAGGCAGTGTGGGAGGATTTTTAATCAGGGGATGGCACGCAGGCCACATAACATTAACATAATGCATTACAAGTTGTAATTAAGCCTGGGAAAGCTATGAAACCCCTATGGGGTATTGTTTTCCCTTTTTTTCGATTGAAATGTCTTTAATAATCACTTTCCCTCTGGCTGCCTTATGTTTACTCTAATGGTAGACAAATATGCCTTCATGTGAGGACGTCATACAGCAGTTTCATTTCGTCTTTCAAAAAGACGTAAAAGAAAAAAGAAGAGATTGGTAGACAGAAGAGGGAACTCCCGTGGGTCAGTCCAAGGCCATGGTATAAATCACAGAGGCAACAGATCATTACACACAAGTCACAAGGCAGAATGTTTGGATGGAGATTGAAATTGACTCTGGAGGCAGAGGGGAGTGGATGGGGCCTTTCACACAAAGTGAAAATATTGGAAGCGATGGTCTTTTTGAACCAAGCTGTGGAAATCTGCTTTTTTGAATGTGTGTGTGTGTGTGTAGTTTTGGGTGTTTCTGAAGCAACTCTCTAATGGGCACCCAAGAAACTGCACTTTTAAACACTGTCACGTGTTCATGACACAGGCCCATACACATGGGCCAAGTTAACTGTTGAGATGCAAGCAAATTTAGATTCAAGAGAGACAACATTTGTCAAATGCAGATAATGCCTGATGCGGTTAAAATAGAAAGACTTCACAACTATCAACATGTGTCCTTGAGTAAATTTCACTCTCTGGGAAAGGATTCTGTTGTTCTTCGATTCTTTTGAAATCCAAGCATAGACATCCACCATCCACGACGCCCAACAACCTTAAAGGTGAACTTAATACGGGCTTATTAAAGGGGCGACCTGTGGACTGGAGTTGGACATTACTAGTTTGAGGGCAAACAAGTTGTACAACATAGTTGAGGGTTGCAAAATCCAGGCCGTGAATCCAACAGCCCCAGGCAGATGGCTGTCCACAAAGAGCCAGTTTTCTTCTGCCACTGTTACTAAGTGTTGCTTGGAGTTGAATCATTGGCATCTGTAGATAATTGGTTGAGAGCACCAGTTTGAAACTACTCTTTGAAAGTATCATGAGCCATTTGATTTCACTTGTGTGGATTTGAAGAGTGCAAAAATCCTTGCACCAAAGAACTTGTGCTGCCTCTCTCTGGCCCTGCTGGCCATTCTGTCGACCACATGTGGTCACTCAAAGTGCAAACTGACACGCACATTCTAAGACCACCTACCATGAATGTTTCTCTCACTTGTTTCCTCTCACATTCTCACCCAACAAAGCCTTTGTGTGTCTCATTCCTTCCTATCTCGGCGTGCGGCGCTCTATGTGTCAAGTTGATGTGGAGTCAGCCCGCGCCAGAGACTGCGGGACCGTGAGCCTCTTTTCCATTCGTATTTGTTCCAGTACCCATCATGCCGCGGCCCACGGCCGCCTCTGGCTCTACCCCAGCTGATCGCTGGCACACCCCAGCCAAGGCCACCTTACCTAACCTCACACCAACATCCCCGCTGTGAGACACTCCGAACAGCACAGTCAAACAACTCTCACTGCAGGTAATTCTCTGTGTGGGCTGCAGGCGTGCGTGCATTATGCAATATATTATCATATTGCTGTGCTTGGGTAATGTTTCATAATGCACCAAAGTGCAAAGGAGAGTGTCCTATCCACGCACCATCGAATGGATCCATGCATTTATTAGTTTAGTGTCTGGCTCTCCAGACAAAGTGCACAATCTCGCCTCAATACTGCAGAATCTTGTGCATTGTTTCCCTTTCAGACATCCTCTCTTACGATGTGATTTCTTAATGGAAAGGTGGCGGAAAAGAGTGTCTGTGTGTTTTCCCTGTCCATGCATGACAGCACACATGTTTCCAAGACAGATGGAGTGAGCTGCTCCGTCGGCGCTGTGCTCAATCTTCACGTCAGCGCTTTAGAAAAAAGTGTGTATATAAATAAATCAAACTTTTTTTCCTAGCAGTGTGCATTTATCTAGCACCGTGTGAGGTTTTGATCCATGTGGCGGGTTGTACATCTCCAGCCAAGCTGCATAATCCTCTGGATGCTGATGGAGCCTGCACAGATGCAACACAACCAAAGCAAGTGATTGGATTTTCAGTTCTTCTCTCTTATTTTGTACACCATACATATCCCCCGTCTTTCACATGTCTGTTAGGGAATCGGGTCCTGCGCTTCGCTTCACAATGATTGCATGATGCACTCCTGTGTGCTGGATAAAGCTTGGAGGACTCTCAAAGAGATAAGTGTGCGGGGAGATAATGGTGAAGTTTCTGACTTTGGGAAACCACATGCAGCCCTGCTGGCCTCACATCAAAACCAATATTCTTTTGTTTGTCTTCCACTCCTGTGTCCCTCCTGGCTTCCCAGAGAAAATGGTGTGTTTTTCTGCATTATTAAAGTGCAGCACAGTCCATCACGATGCTTCCTCACGCTTTTTAGCAGCACTGGCTGATTTGTGTATGCAGGGTCGGTAGTTTGAGAACGCCGGGTCTGATTGGATGACGGTCAATCATGCTAAATGTGGTGCTGCAGCCGGTTTGGAGGGCATTGAAATTGGTTCTGGTGTGACAGAAAAGTTGATGTCTTTAATATAACAGCAGTGAGCTCAATCAGCGTGCTGAACACTTGATCCCAGAGCAGGCAAATGGAACCTGTTGTACGCTCTCTGCCTCAGACGGAGGATTTTCATTATTGTGTAGATTCAGGTCAATGATGCTTGGTAAATTTACATTTAAGGATGCTTGTCAGGGAGAGAGAAATCTTGTCTTTAACCTTCCCTGCTGAGTCTCCTTTTTTATTTATGTCAAAAAACGACATGGGTTCAGCATTTCCTCTGAAAAAGAATCCATTCTCGGCAGAGTACAAAAGCCTGTAGGAGGCTTTTGTACATTATGTGGCAACAAAACTCTCCACTAAAATGCATATGAATGTTAGTCTTCCAGAGTCAGCGCCTTGTCAAAAGTGTGGGGGGGTACACCATGGTGTTATGTGGAAAGCAAGTTCTCCAACACGAGCATGAGCAAAATTCAATTCCTCAGTGGATTTGCATCCTACGTCCTGCGTCCTGCATCCTATGTCCACTCACGGCTTGCATCCTGCTTGCAGCTGGTGTCCACTTGCAGCTAGCATCCACTTGTGTCCTGTGTCTGCATGCTGTAGCATCTGCTTTCGTCTACTTGCACCCGGCTAGCATCTGCTTGCATCCCATTGCAGCTGGTTCCCACCTGCAGGAGACGTCAAGTGCATCACATGCCCACTTGCATGCTGCATCTTCTGGTGGCTTGCATCCGCATATGTCCTGGGTCAGCATGCTGTAGCATCCACCTGCACCTTGTTTGTGTCCTGCTTTGGCTGGCGTCCACCTGCAGCTCGTGTCTGAATGTGTCATGTGTCTGTAAGTAGTAGCATTGACTTGCATCTCCTTGCATCCTGCATCCACTTGAGTCTGTCATCCATTTGCAGCTTGTTCTTGCTTGCTGGCATCTGCTTTTTTTGTGGTTGGCATCTACTTGTGACTACGTCTGCTTGCTTGCAGCTAGCATCTGCTTATTTGTGGCTGGGGACTACATTGTGGTGACTCCTTGGCAGTGAGTGCTTTGGCCTTCACATTGACTTTGCATTTTATTTTCTCTCACAGATGAGAAGGGATAAAAACTCCCTCCACTGAGCTCTTGGTCTCTCCCAGGATCTCCTCTAAGTTGCCTGTCTCCAGAGGTAACCGCCCAAGAGACAGCTTTATCCTTGACTCCTTTCTGTGTGGAGGGAAGGAGTCCAAGGCTGCCAAACTGGAGACCCTTCTCCCCTGCTACCTCAAGATCCCGTCCTTGGACTCCTTTTCATGGCATGGAAAGGAGTCAGTGCCTTAAGGACGCCTCCCTCTGGGGAAATCTGTGACGAAAAACTTCTCTACAGAGGCATCAGACTCCATCCGATGTCGTGCCAGGCTGCAGTGTATTTTCTACACACAGCTTGGGTATACTCAAGCTTTGATCTCAATTAATCGCATCATGTGACAAACTTTTCCATCTAATGAACAGCAAAATCACACGTCTACCGTCGCTGATGTCTTGAGGGCCATCATTACGTCTCACTTTGATCACGCCGGCTTTAAAAGGCTCTGCTTTTACTCGGCGTGTAAACAGAATTGATGGGGGTAAAGTATTTCTGTAATGATGCTGAATTTCGATCCGAGCGCCGAGGACGTATTAACTGAAACTCGCTCATCAAAGGAGCCTCTGAATTGCCGTGGAAGAAGAAACATATAAAAGGTTAAGACTTCTATCTGTTCATCCTGTGACGTTGATAAATCTTTTATGAAGCTGATGCATCCCTCAAATTATCATATTCTTGCAAAAGGTAGCAAAATCTGATCCTGTATCCTAGAATAAACACTCCTGATTCTGGCCACAGGTGTCACTGTAAGTAACACCAAACACATACTCCTCCCAGTGCCCATAAAGAAAATAAATTCTGGAGCAGGATGTCAGGTCTATTGTGCAAATTAGGCACACTCCAAGCAGAATAACCCAGGTTTTTCATAACTTACACAATACCTGAGTAGAACATCCATTTCCCCTTGCAATTTTTCCGAAGTTAAAAATATGATTGAAAGGACTGGGTTGCCTCTGCAATTTCCCACACATGATCCAGAATAGAACCTAATGAGCTGCCAGACCTTGAGTAGGCTGAGCAGACTTTACCTCTGCTGGTAGGAGGCTTTTCATTCACCAGGAGGTTAGGGAAAAAAACATCTGAGATTCTGATTCTGTATTTTCAGACCTAGTGAGCTCAGAACGGTGCCAAGTTGCAAAGGTAAATGAATGTAGAGGAGTCAGAATAGTCCACAAAATATAAGATGATAAATGATCCATAAAGCTTTGCTGTATATTTTCAGGTCACTGCTCTTATATCTTGTATTCTATGATGCAATCCCATATTCCCCGCAGGCTTCTCCAGCCTTGTTCGTCTTCTGACAGTGATCCATTTACTCACATTTCGAGCTGCGCCGCTGCCCACATGAGCCCCATGCCAAAGCTGTGGGCCGCTGACCATTTCCTGGGCACCGATCCAACAAGGCATCCCAGTGAAATAAGTAGTCTCTATGGTGGCTGTGTTGGAGCAGAATGTAAGGACACAGCCGCATTGTTTTCCAGACACTCATTGGGGAATGCAAATTTAATTTCTGTTGATTTATTGTTGCATTGAGACGAGGTAGAGTGATTTGAGAAATACAGACATGAAGCATTTGATCCAATAAAGCCACTTCAGGCATGTCTGTCATCAGCTCCCAAGGGGAATGGAAATGGGGGCTTGCTTGGTGCCCAGAAATGATGTCCACTCTTGTAACTTACCCAAAAATATATCATAGATTTGATTCCAACATCTGGGGGAAGGACTCGTCCTGGTTTTCCATGGCTTGTACTTGAACTCCAGGTACCGGACAGATTCATTGATGAGTGCATCCCCTCATTAAGAGAAGTCTGGCACATTGTGGTATGTTTGATTTCACTCATGATTTAAACCTCCAGACATGTTAACAAGGTTCAGTGGATTCTACACATTTAATAATTCAGGTTTGCACAGGCAGGGAAAGACACTTTGTACCTCACTTTCTGATGACTCGGCCAGTTCCAGCTGGGTTATCACTCATTCCCAACAACCTTAGAGATTAAAAAGAACAAAAGACAAGTGTGTTTGTCATCATGCTGCCTAGCTCCAAGGATTTCAGAGTCAACTGGACTCAGTGAAATAAATCTGTCCAGGTCTGCTTGCTGCTCTCCGGGGCTGTGCACAGGCCCAAGGTGCTTTGGGATGCATCTGGAGGTGGAAATTTAAACGAGACACCGCCGACTGACATCAAGCATGCTCAGTGTCCTAAATTACTGAATTACAGTTTTGACCCAGTGGTCAAACTTGGAAGTGATGGAAATGGATTTGAAAAATGATCCAGATGACTGTGCCTTTTATAAATGAAAGCCCAAATGATTTATACACATCCATGAGTCACTGTCAATAGTTTTAAGCAGAGAGAGAGAGGAATCAAGCGAGAGGGAGCTATAAAGTATCTGCTCTGTGGGGGAGAAAAAAAAGGAGCATGACATTTTTAGGGACAAATAAGATTAAACGAGGAATATCCTGCACCCCTTTCGGCCATTTCCCAGCACTGCCAGGGGAGTCAGACTTAGTAATTGAAATGAAGTGCCATGCAGAATGAGTCATAGACTGTCAATTAGATAAATTGTCAAAGCATTTGCACAGTGAGATCCCAGTCCACACTTATTATCAAATCACCTCAGGTTGGCGTGGTGTCACTTTTCGACACAAATCATCTTGACAGAGCAGATAATTGAGATAACCAGGATTAGTATTCAAGCAGCTCTGTTTCCACCGCCCTGGTACGAGACTATCCCCCATATTAACACCTACATGTGCGGATAATCTCTGACAGGCCCTCCAGAGGAGATTGGGTGTGTGCAGAAACTGAATTTGAATCATATTGAATTTGAAAAGCAAGACATTGAACATTTGAAACTGAATTCAAAGTTAAATTACAGCTTCTCAATACAATGCTTCTCAAATTAAATGCAAATTCAGCTCTTGAGGTCAAACCAAAAATCGAACCATGCTCATTTTTTTCCCCCAAATCTTTTCCCTAAATGTAATTTTTGGCATTGTTAAATCCAGCTTTCTTACTCATGAATCTCCTCAACGCTGCCATCCATCAACCTGACACCTCTGTGAAAAATGAATGCATTTTCTGAAGCATTGCTTTTGTGGCAGGTGTTGCAGAAAATTAGACCTCCGTGTTGTCTGATGATGCTCAAGTGCAACTCCTGAATGAAGCTGTGATCCACCTCACCGAGCTTGGCAAACAATCCCCTTCGAGTTATGAGATCAGCTTTCTGCGTAACACATAAGCATCTTAATCATAGGTTTGGCTAAAAATAGAGCTTTGCACACAGTCGAGGGATATAAAGATGCTTTTTAGAACATTTGCATCATCGTCCGAAAATATTCTCTCTGAAATCTATTTGCCCTGCCTCTCTGCTGCTCTATCCCATTTCTTTATTCAGTATCATATTAATTTCAGCAAGACCTGCAAATCCACTCTGCCATTGCATAATTCATGCAGCCCCTCTGACAAAATTCTCTTTCATGTGGGCACTGCGCCCCCAACGAAAATCCTCGGAAACCTGGATAAGCCCCAAATGGCTTAAACCTGATGGCGATGCACAGCTAGGCTCAGGTAAACTGTCATTCTCTCGTGCCGAATAGGGTCAGGAGGAGTGAATACAGGCTATTTGATGCCATCAGCTACTGGAAAGCAGCTCACACTCACAGGTTTTGACAAAAAAAAAAAAAAAAAGGATGGGATTATGAAGTGTAAAGGCCATCTGCCAGGGAATTCCTGCGGTTATGAATTAATTTCTTCTCAGAAGTCTTATTTCTTCTGAGAGAATTTCCGGAAAAAACCAAAGCTAAATGATAGGCTGTGCATGTTCCCTTATTTGCCATGAAGGCAAATCTTAAAGAGTGGGTATTTTGTCCCTCTGATGCCCCATAGTGTATTTATGTAATTTCAAAATAATCCTTATTTGTCTCCCAGTGGTGATTGGTTGGCTCTCTAGGAGTAGAACTTGGTGTTTGAGGCTTGTTTCTCAAATGGGTCATAAACATATAGTAAATAAGGTAAATATAGCATAAAGTGCCTTTTGTTTTTCATTGAAATATCAATTTTTAGTGCGAATGAAATTTCCTCATTTTGGGGTGGCTGGAGACCTTGGTGTTTGAGGCCCGCACTCTAATGTCATGAACAAAAACAGAGATCATTATGCAATGATTTTATCATTTTTGCAAGTCTTGTCACTATTAAACAAAGACCTCATTGGGGAGCAACAAGCTTTTAAGACTTATTAGAGCCCCCTCTGTTTTGTAGTTGTTGGGGGGGGGTGTTGTTGTAGATGGTTTCAGAGTCAAATACCAGTATTTGGGTATATAGAAAAAAGTCAGTGTAGCAAATCACTCTTTAAAGCTAGTCTGAGATGAAAAAAAGGAACTCTTATTAATGTCAGAAATGTATTTCTGCTCCTGCCTGAGCTGCTATTTCTCATAATCATGCTGCATACATCCTCGACAGGGAGCTCCCTAATTAGCAGCTGTGTCAGCTTGTATATATCACCCGCCCGTAGCATTGCGTTGGTGGAATGCAGATGTATGCTGATACATCCACTTAACCTCAACATGTCCCCCCGTTCTCGCTGTTGTGCTGCCTTATTTGGCAGAACTAACCTGTCAACAATATGAGCATGGCGGCACCTGTTACACCGTCGGGAGCACTGTTTCAGAAAGTTTACTTGTGTCCAACAAAGGGAGGGCTGGTGATGGTAGCAGTCTGTATTAAATCCAGTTTTGGATGTTTTTTGTGTTTTTTTTTTTTTCCAACCACCGAGTGGTTCAATTGGGCAAATATGGACTAATCACTGATGTGAGTTAATAGAGCTCTGCACAGAATATTCTCTGGCTGGAGTAATGTGATGTGTTAAATTGTGCATGCCGGTCTGGACTTAATTTGTGGTAGCAAGCCAAAATTTCCCACCAACATTTGCATTTCATTCTTTTATTCTGGGTAACAAGGCCCATGCAAACAAGTGATAAACAAGCCCAAACGGACCCCAAATGTTCAACCCATTAAGCAACTGCAATATTACTCCTTCTTCTCCTTCAAGGCTGTGTTGTTTTTGGATCTCTTATGTGTGTTTACATGGCTATTACAACCCTAGAGGTTGCGACCAAACTGCTACCACCAGCAGCTGAGTGCCTCATTAGCGACAAACACCAGAAGTCAGCCTTGTGTATGCTCTGATCTAATGCCCGGGACATCTTTTGAACTCTGTTTGCGTCACCCCCTTTCAATGGCATCAGCTTTTTCCACTCTTATTTTGGATAAATATTTCCTGCACCTGAGTTAGCTAATTTATAATTGCTCCACGGAGGCATCTGTGTGCCGGAAGGTTCTCAGTGTCTAATTCTGATGCCCTCTCTCCAGGCGTCAACTTTCTGTCCTATCTCCTCCCTGGAAGACAGAATATATATTTGACTGTAAATTCACTAGGGCACTTCCTTTCCAGTCGAAAGAAAAGAAGCAGCACAGTCTGATCAGACCCATATTTTTCTCTCTGAAAAGCCTGACACTGGAACATATCTTTGCTTTGCTTATTCCCATAATAAGACAAGAGGGAGACTTTTGTTCCTCTCAAGGAGGTTTAATAAAATCTAATAAATCCATTCCAGCCCCATCATATTTCAGGGCTTCTGAAAAAGGGGGTTATCTCATGAAAGATACAAATTCAAAGATAGAGAAGGGGAATATAACATTTTTGTAACAAGGAGTTCATTGCCATTCCTGTTTTTCTCTCACAAGGAACTTGAGTGATTCAACATTGATGAAAGACATTTAAACTAAACTGTGATTGTCAGGTGAATGATTGTAAGATATAGATCCGCTAATTGAAAGCAAGGCCCAAGGTCAATCCCGGACGAGCCCCCATTTGTTACGCCCCAACTAAAAGTGGCCCTGAATGAAATGAAACCCAATATTTTCATGGATAAGGAGGCCTTACAAGGTAACCAAGAGATAACAAAAAAAACTTGATCATATGTTTTGTTTTTAGTGTATTTTAAAGCTTATTTAAGACGCGGGTCGAAACCGTCGAAACCAGTGAGGCAGATTGGTCTTAAAACCAAGAACCTGTTGGTGTGGATTCTTTTTTTGTTTGTTTGTTTTCATTTCACACAGCAACTCACATTTAAATGGTGTTCATGCTAGAAAAAGAGGTAAACAGATGGTGTTATGAATTTCAATTTGCCAGGTCAATAAAAGTGCCATGAGTGTATCCTGCACTTAAGGCTTTATGTCACTTATAACCCAAGTAGACGCTGATCCCATTCGCCATGCAAGCATTTGTGTGCTCTTTGGCGTCCCCGGCTTGTTTATTTGCTTCAAAGGCATCGCGTGAACTGTACAGCGCTTTAGGTTGTTTATGCACTGTGACTCAAAGGCTGAGTAAATCCTACAGAAGTGTTCCAGAGAACATAAAAAAAGGACAATAAACACATCACAAGTGCAGCCCACACAGCAACATATGGAGGTGACATATAGGGGGTGAGGGTAATGGCAGAAAACACAACTGGAAAAACCAATTTCCTCATCAAAGACATATTTGTCCATAAAAGTGCTTGATAGAGTGCGCATAAAACTTCAAAAGGCACATTTATGATAACTGTATCCGAAGAGGAGGCCCGCTGAGAGTCTTCGGCTTGGAAAGAAAAGAAAGAAAGAGTTCCCTGGTTATAAATTAAGCATGCAAATTGAAACAGGGCCATCTGGTCTTAAGTGATCATAGCACACTAGTCAACAAGACCCCGTGCATCTGCTCTTTCACCCCCACACCCAGCGCAGGGAGGCATCATTGCTGTGTCAGCAAATTAAAGGCACCATCACCTGTTGTGAGGTTTCATATCTCATATATAGAGAGTAGATGTTTTCTTACAAAACTAGTCGAAGGACACAAAACCTTGAGCATATGAAGAGAGGAGAAGCAAAGATTTTTAAGAGGTAGTCACGAATTCTGACAACCTTTTCTTTTGCAAACAAGCTGCAAGAGCACTCCAGCTCCACCAAGGATGAGTCAAATTGTGTTTTCTTCTTACTTTTAAACACCCACACAACCACTTAAGAGAGGGAACTTAGGCCCTAGTTTGGAGCAATTTGGTTACCTCACAGAAACATATCACTCCTGCTTGCTTCATGGGCCACAGCTGGATGTTGCGTAACTCTCCATAAAGGGTTTTTAAATCTGGAGAAAAGATTTATTTACCTGGGCTGGTGTTTATGCTTCCAGAAATGCAAGCTTAAACTGGGGAGAACAAGCTTTCCACAAGGACTGGCAACTGGAATATGACGATTTCCTTGAAAGTATGCATGGCAATAGCTTGGATCCAAAAATTTAACAAGTTAAAAGTTAGTTTAAAACTGTGAGGGCCCCAAAATATGATGATACCTACAGAACAGTATGTTTTGGAGAATCACTTGCACCTTGGGTTAGGTATCAAAACTGAAGAGTTTGCATGCCATCATCGTGTATGCAAGGGCTATCTCAGGTACTCCAGCTTCTCCCCACAGTCCAAAAGCATGTTCATGAGGTTCACTGGTGATTCTGAATTGCCAGGAGGTGTAAGCGTGTGTGTAAAAAGTTCTCTGTGATATTTTCAATTCCCTCCAATTTGCTTGGACTCCAAAAAAAACAATCCTAAGAATACTGCTTAATTCGCTTTTTGCTGTTGGTCAATTTTTGGGACTCCAAATCCTAAGTCCTGCTCCTACCAACCTGTAAACCCATGCTTGACTAACCTTTAACAGGGTCTAGCATTGGATACAAACAGGGCTTACATGACCCGCAGCCCTGAACATCACACGTCATGAAAAATTCAAACACATTCTTCCCACCACCTCTTCAAAAGTGTGAAGTCGTGTAGCAAACATGTCGGCTGCTGCGACTTAGCAGTGTCCTGGCACACACCTGCAGGCAGTGGTACTTGTTCTTTCACTCACGCTCTCTTTGTCTTTCTCTCCTGCGCACACACACACACACACACACACACACACACACACATTGTTGAAAAAGCACAGCTACCAGTGCAGCAAGCAGTTCTTTTTTGTTCAAATTACAAAGAAACATCGAAAAAAGAAATCCTCCTACACACAAACTCTGCTCCCTCAACAAACAGAGCAGGAGCAAGCTTGTGTGAGTAGTAGTTTTCATTTTTGGCATCGTTTTCTCTCAGTTTCTCTTGTTGTGTGAAAAAATGCTATTCTTTATAATCATCACTGTGATAAAATTAGAAAATCTGTGTGATTTTTTTCGACTAGCTGATACTTCAAACACATGTTCTTTATCCTTCATGGTCACAAAACAACCTGAAAAGTGGTTTCTGAACGCTATGAGCTAAAGGTGATCAAAAGAGAGATCAAAAACACCTCAGCTGGGTACAATATCCAGGAAGTAGTCACCTTATGATGTTAAATATGATGTAACAACATGAAAACCTTCAGTCAAAGACGACTGGACGTTTTTAGAGAGAGTTTCATTTACCCTTCATCTCTTTGAATATTTTTTTGTTCGTATTTTTGAAAATAAAACAGCTTTTTTTAAATAAATGTATTTTTCATTTGACTCGGGCAATCATGTATGTGCTCGAGCAGCTTTGGTGTGCATTCACGAGACATTCACACACACAAACACACCCCTGGGAACCACCCAGAAGCTCAGAGGTTGTGCAGTACGCTCAAGCAGGGCTTGTTTACAACCCCCTTCTGTTCAATCCACATTCCCACCCTGAGGTCAGGCCCCCCTGCAGTCATCATCTAAACCTGGTGGACACTGAGATTAAAGTCTAACCACAAAGGTGTGAAATGAAAACGCAATCATCGTCACAAACGCTCCAGCATGCATGCTCTGAAATCCATAAACATTGACATGCAGGAGCGCTAATGGGAAGAAAGCCCACGGGGCGCCCGTTGACGCAAATTGGCTTTATAAGTAAGTCTATCAGCACTCAGTGCTAATATGGAGCAATACAATCGGATCAGCGCAATTATCTCAGCGACTGTCAGCTGTGTTTTGAGTGCAGAGGCTGTGTGAATCAGTTGGCACAGAGAAAACATAGAGTGAGATAATAAGGTCATGCAAATATTCAAATTGTTGTTTCTTCTCTGAAATTGAAACTACAAATCCTTATGTATCGCCAAAGCTTGTTGAAATTAATTTGGATTGGATGTTTTTGGGTAATGTTGCCTTTAAAATGTGACTCATCACAACTGAAGTCTTGATTTTTACCATTTGTTTTTACTTAAGGACAGCAGCTGCTGCCAGATCTTTCCTTCCAGGACACCTCTGGATCCTTTTGACCCTGCAGGATTCGTCAAACGCTCATTTTGGTTTCATTTTTGGCACCTGAGAGTCAAGGTTAATGTAATTACGTGTAATCAAAGAGGCAGAGTCATGGATGAATCAACAAGTGTTTGCCTCCTAGGGGACTCAATTGAAGGTCACCGGATTAAAAACCTCTCACATCACCCACTTAATGAATGACTGGGAAAAACCAGCTGGGCAACTTTTCACCACCACTGCAGCTTTTAAGATTCATAACATGGAGTCCCTTTCTTCAAAAATCCTTTCTTTCTTCTCCCCAACATATAAGAAACCATGGCGATATGGTACTTTGTGTGCAGAGCATCAGCCCCCTCTGAAGTGGTGCAGAGCATCAGGGAGCTCATTAAGGTTTAATTGAACACACCTGTTCTGACTGAGCCCTGATGACATCATCAAGGGAGTTTGCTTCATCTAATTGTCTTTAATTTGCTTTTGTCATTTCTCTGTTCTTAAACCAACTACATACAACACGATCTATGTGGTTATTATCTGTTTTTTACAGTTGACCTGCTAGTTTATGACATCTAAGGTTGACACATAACATTCAGTAACCCTCTCTTGTCTGATCATTGGAGAGTTTAGGTCAGAAAAATCAGGGACAAAGCAGAATTTCAAGATTAAAGTGAAAAAAAAAATTCAGAAATAAAGGTAAAAAAAGATATTGAGAAACAAACAAAATACTTCTGAAATCTAAGTAAAATAAGGAGTCAAAACAACAGGATTTATACATAAAAGTCAGAGAAGTGAGAACAAACACACAAAATTATGAAACTTGTGTCGGAAAATGGGAAAATAACAGAATGTGAATTTAGACAGAAAACAGAATTTGAGAAAAATGAACAAAAACAATCAATTCTGACCTGGAAATCAGGTAAAAAGTAACAAAAACAGAAATCTGAAATTTAAGTTGGCAAATAAGGGAGTGATGAAATTAGAGTCAAACTTTTTTGGAAAAACAGACAGGGGCAGACCTCTTTTCACAAAAATGAGACAAAAACAACTAAGTTCAAATATTCTTGGACAAAATTAGACAAATTACAGGATGCAAAACTATGGTCTGAAACTGATACAACAGCAGACATGGGAAATGCAGGACACAACAGAAAAGTCAAAAAATAAATGCTGATATTGAAGCGATATCAAGAAAGAATTCTGAAAACAAAATTGAAATTTTAGGGGAACGAAAATCAGAATTCTTGCTTCAGTTTCAGGATTTTGATTTCCAACCTCAGAGAACACAGGAAAGCCTTTTTTTATACTCAGGTTGAGGTTATTATAGAAGATAACCTGAATTCTCTGCAGTGAAAACACAAGGAAAGAAACGTGAGGAAAAGCCTGTTCTTCTTTTGAATTATGGTTTTACATGATGTTAAACCCACAGAAGCAGCTGTGACATTTAATAAGCACATGGATATATAGAGTACATGTATAGCGCCATCACAACACGTTGTTCCAATAGTGTTTTTTTCATTTGTATCCACACTTGCTTCAGTGCCTGCACAAGCAAAAGGGTCTGATAGGAGAACTGTGTTCAACTTGGAAATATAATGCGCAGTGCATGAATATCAATCATCGTGAAAAGCCTCAGAGAAAGCCTCGGAGTGTGAGATACTCCACACGTCCTTGAGAAGTTGTCAGATAATGTAAATGAAGTGCTGCGAGATATCAATATAACTGTCATGGTCGAGGAAACAAAGGAGCAGAAATAGAAATTGGATGTGGTGGATTGGCTTTGGTAGATTAAAAAAAAAAATGTATGGATTGAGTTTACAATTTAAAGAACACATGACCTTTAGCATGCTGGGAGTCTCTATATAAACAAATGAGGATGTGATGCTGTTGATTGTTCCCGCTTCACAGGGAGCCATGCAGTGTGGATGTTTCAATTTATGCCGTCCCAGAAATGTCAAGTCTTTTTATTTATTTATTTATTTATTTATTTATTTATGTTCCACGAGTGATGGAGTTGTTGAAACAAACCATCTTCTTGTTCCCTTTCCCCTTGCTTTCACCCTGACGGTAAACGTGTACCGTGCGGCTTCAAATGACAGCAAAAGCTCGAGACAAAAAAACAGACACAGGGCTGTCTTCTAATCTTTGGAAACGCTGCTCGTGAATCGGTGAGACAGGTGATGACACAGCACATGCTAAGAGTTAGTCGACGCACGGAGGCACAAGGAGGCAGATGATGCCGAGCAGGTTTTCTTCGAATGCTCTTCAGACGAGGCGAGATGAGTGTACAAGGCTGGAAAAGTGAGTGAGTGAGTAAGCAGACATGTGAGTAAGACAAGCTTGGAGTAGATGAGAGCAGAGCCGCAGACACATTCCAGGAGGCTTGTCATTGAATGAAATGACCGCTTAGCTCCAGTCCGTAGACTGTATAATGAGTGGACGTAACGACGTTCGGCTCAAACTGAAGCCTCCAGCAGATGCCCCGCCCCCTGGTGTCTGGCTGCAGTATAGGTCATAAGCCCCGCCTCCCCATGTATTCCAGATATGAGCCGGGAAAACTTAAAAAAATTACGATACCTCGTAGAAACATTTCTCTCATCTTTACGCCAAGGTGGTATGATGATGTCATCTGGCTGCATGGTGTTCAGGTGTTTTTTTTTCTGAGAAGTTAGTTTCTCAATAGTTATTGGACGTTAAAAACCGTGATATAAGTTTCGTTTTACGATAGTTGACAGCTGCCGTTCGTGAGTAGTTTTTATCGGGGATATAAGAAACTTCGGGAAAGACTCTGGTTGCACAATAGCAGCTAGAGAAACGGGTTTTTTGGCTTCAAAAACGTAGAACGGTGACAGGCGGAAGCACGCTGTTTATTCTATATACAGTCAATGCTCCAGTCTCTTGTGCCTGATTCCTCGCACATGGAAATCTCTCAAGCTACACCCCCCCACTGCGCTTGAATGCATCAAGAGCACACAGACTGACTTCATTTTTAACAAACAAGCATTTCAATAGTTGTTTGTTTTTGCCCGTTGAGGACCACTTTGGCGAATTAATGTGAAAACAGCCCTCAAGGGTCAGAAAGGATTTGACACGGGAAAGGTAAAAAAAACCCAACAAAAACAACACTCCAGAATGAACAGGGTAATAATTCAAGCCTAGTGAATGATTTAAAAAAAGTGTTTTAATAACACAAACTGCTTGGTTGATACACAGCATATCCTTCTATATCCCACCTGCTCAGGATGCAGTGCAACCGGATTTTTCTTATCACTGCTGGCAGAATGTGGGTGGTGACAGTGAATTCCAAGACTAGATTATGTTTCTGTTACTGTTAAGAACATGATGCACCTGCAGAAAAAAAGAAGCAGCACACTCAAGCAGAAAAGAAGCCTTACTTTAACTGTCAGGTGTCTGTACTGTGAGTGTGTGTGTTTGTATCAGTTTTTAGTTTGTTGTGGCTCCTTTTGAAAACCCTGAAATAAGTAATTTCAATGCTTATTGTGCTTCAAATGATGTAAGAATCTGATTCTTGACAATTTATCATTTTTTTATATGAGTTTGGCTGAATTGATGTATTTCAAAGTAATCTTTACCTCTAAATGTATGTTTTTTCTTAGAGTTTTGGTGATGACACTTGTGGCAATGGTTCACATTTTTGAACTAGCTGAGGGTAAAGACATTGGAGGCACAGGGGCTAACTCATTAAGTCTGAATGGATTTTGTGGACTGGAAGGAGGCCTACAATTAACAGAACTTGGTGGGGAACATTGGAAAAATGGAAAGTAAATGATAAAAGAAATCACAGGGAAATATCTAAATGTGAACGAAATGTATTAAAAATACTACAAAAGTACCAGATTGTAAGATTTAGGTCAGAATTATGCAAGGAAAAAACGTCTGAGAAACAGTTCAGTTCTGAGAAAATGCAAATTCTGTTAATAAAAGACGAAACATATGACATTAATGTCAAAATTATGGGGAAAAAAATCAAAACAAATTCTGAGCTTGTTTTAAAAACCCTTGGAAAAAAGTTAGAGTCCTGAAAAAATAATACTTTAACCCTGACACATCTGATGGAAACCTGCTTCCTAATGAAAGCCTGAACTACCTTCTATTTTTCCTATTCACCTCACTCCACATTCATTAGTTTGATTGCCTGATAAACTAGATTCATTAGGTTCTTCACATTTAAGCCCACCAACTATTATTATCAACATCCAATTAGCATTCTAAATGTGTCTGTTATCCCAAACGTATTAATATATCTGCCTGCCATGACAGAGCGTTGAAGCTCTGCGGGCAGTGCAGCTCATTATATCTGACAACAACACGTCGGAGTTTTGAATTTCTTGCTAATGATTTCTCATCAACCTAAGCTGCAGGGTTTGCGGCTGTTAGTTCTGACGGTGCCAGGATCAGCTGAGTCCTTTTTGACAGGCAGCTGTTTGGGCACACCTGTAGTCTGCATGATGTTAAACAAGCCCACAAAGGAGAGAACAAACGTCACAGACTATTAGCCTCTGCCAGAGCAACCCCCGCATCCTGCATTGGTCAACAAAATCAGACCTCTGACTCAGAATGTTCTCCAGTATTTAGACTCCACAGCATCGCTTTGGACCCTCACTTCAATCAGAAAGAGCTTCAGCTAAAGAACGGAAATAACAAGCTTCTGTTCTGGCCCAAGCTAAAGCAATTATTTCTAAACACAAGCACAAACATGTATTCAAGTTTGGCTGTTTGTCATGATTGGTCTATTCTCTTTGTCCGACAGTCAGGGTACAATTACACGGCGTCAGTTTCTGCGGCGTTTCTGCTTGTTCTAATGGCCGACTGGTTTAGGTGAGGACAAAGTAAGGGAAGTTCAAAGGATGCAGCGAAATGTGCTGCCTGGATTTTTCATTACGGCAGCAGAAAAGGAGCTGTTTAAAGGCCGGGGATAAACAATGTCAGGGGATGAGAAGAGAGGAGAAGAAAGGAAAGAGGGGAGAACAGATAATGAAAGAGGAGAAGAGGGGGGAAAGGATGAAACGACACAAAGGCGTCGGAGGAGAAAGAAGACAAAAGGGCAAGAGAAGAAAAAGAGGGGAAGGAGAGATTTGAGGAGACGAGATGAAAAGAGAGCAAAGGGAAAAGATAGGTGAGATAAGAAAGGAGGGCAAAGCAGAGGAGATAAAATAGGAGGGAACTTGTTCAAATTTTTGAAAAGATAATGATACGATCTAAAATAGTAATTGAAAATTTTTGTTTCAAAAGTAAAAGTCAAAATTATGGGAATATTTATGTAAATTCTTGATTAAGGGCCAATATATGAGGTAACGTTCAATATTCAAAAAGAAAAGCCTGCAATTCTCCAAATTATGGGGGGAAAAGTGTAAATATTGAAAAGAAATAACTGGGTCAATGACAAATAGAGGGTCTAAAAACGTATTTTTAAAAAGTTCTTTGAAAATGGATAGAAACATATTTCTGAGTAAAGAATTATGTTTTTTGACAGATTTCATGTTATATTTCAATAGTTTAAAGATGTGTTCAAATAAGACAGGTTTCATAGAATAAAGAAATACATGTGATGAAGGAAATATTGCACTCGGACACAAAAAAGGGACGTCACGTCATTGACCCTAGTACCAAGTCCAGGGGAGTGTTTAACCAGTAAAAGGATGCATCAACACTCTGAGAGAAGCTAAATTAGTCCAAATTTAAAGTTCAGTATGCAATAATTTATACTTAATGTTGGGTTATTCAGATAAAACTATTGAACATAGGATACAGATCTCATCATGTCAGCGGTAGATCTTGATTTGAGACTGTACAAAACCCTCAGGGTCATGAATATTTTGTGCGGCCTCAAGCCGTTGTGAAAAATGCATTTATTCAAGTTCAGTTCCTACATACTCGCAGTTTACATCCCCAAAGGATGGATAAGCAGGGTTGTGCTCTTAAGGTCAGGGGTTCATATCCCCAGTGCAACTGCAACAAAATCTGAGGAGAAGAGGAGTGAGGAGGAAAGTCTTACCTCCCTGGTGGTCCTGCTAAGTGCTTTTTCTGTCGGGGCATAAACCTAGAATTAGGTTCTAAGAGCTTTTGATCACAGTTTAAAAAAAACGTTTAGTGCATCCCTAAGCAAACCTCACGTCAAATCTGCACATATAACACCACATTCATTTTTATTTCGTGGCTTTTTTTTTATTTTGTGAGACCAGTCGTGCAGAGCAGGACTGATATTATGCAAAGTCATGAAATATTCATCGACTATGCATATTGTCTCTCTACAATTCATCACCGTGTTGAATACATGATGTCCACTCATGAGCCTTCTGACATCCACATCTTGCAGGATAATCATAATATTTCTAGACAATGCAGGCACTCCTGACCAGCACTTCAAAAAACTTCAAAGAGGAGCTTATCATGTATCTCCCCGGTTTCTCTTCATCCCCCCCGAGGACACTGCTGTCACTGAATTATATAAGAAAAAAAACCTTGACATCATCATCCTCATGGCAGGCCACTTCTGCCCCAGAGAAAACTTTGAAACCTCTGAAATGTAGTCGGGTTAGAGCTCTACAAATAGCGCTTCTTCTTTTTTTTTTTTTTTGCATAAGCCGGAGGAGAGGGCTACGGGCAAATTGCTTAGGTTAATGAGTTGGTGAATTATTCATGTTTGGGTCTAAGTGAAATGGGGAAGTCTGAGTAATGCAGCAGACAGAGGTAGTCATGGTACTCTTTGTGCACTTGCGACTAAAAATCACAGCTTCTTGACATCGACATGGAGAAATTTTTCTCTTAACCCTTTGTGGGGGAAGCCTCTATAATATATCCTTTTACACTGTGGTACTTCAACCAAATTAAAGCCAAAAGCAGTGATTTTGCACCTCTGTCCTTGCCATGCCCATTGAGTTACTGTTATGGCTGCATGTTTTCTTTGTTCCCTCCTCCCTTCTGGTGTGTTTAAGTATTTTTATGTGAATCTTTTGTGGATTGTTGTTAGCCCCATAGGGCCACTTTTAGTTGGGGCGTAACAAATGGGGGCTCGTCCGGGATGTAATGCCCATTGAGTTACATAAAATCTTTTGATAGCTTTTCATGTGTACTGTATCTCAAACTAGAGAACCCAATTTTAAGTTGATCCCATGAAAAACAGGATATATTCTTCAAACATGCAACCCTCAAATTGGCAAATTTTACTTTCATCTCAAATTATGTATAAAATGTCCTTTATGTATATCACAGTAACAGTAAATGACTTTTTGGTAAGTGTTGGCATGGTTGTTAATCACAAAAAAATTGTGCTTGGATAACTTGGTGAAAAAACTCATCAGAGGGTATTTGCATTTCTATCTTATTTATCTATTTGTACCTTGTATCTTTATATAATTACACTCCAATAAAATACTTGTTTGGAAATTATTGCGCGGCCCACTTGCTATACCTTCGCGGCCCACCAGGGGGCCACAGACCACAGGTTGGGAATCGCTGTGCTAGAGATATGTGACACCCATACCTGATCACTAACTCTCCTTTCAAAGAGAGGAGACAAGAGAGGAGACAAGATCCACCCCTGCCTCACTTCAATGGGGTGAGGACACAATTGCCTCTTTGCCCCCCTTGAAATGTAATCTAGAACTGTAAAGAAAAAAACGAGAAGAGAGCAAAGGAGAAAGAGAGAGAGAGGCGTGCAGAAATGAGGGCAGGTGTAGGGGAGATAAGGAACGTTAGCCGCGCTCATAAGATGATGATTCAGAGAGAGAACGGCGAAGAACAGAGTTCAAATGGGCTGAGCTTTCAAACGGCGCCTTAATCATTCCCACCGTGTATAGCCTCTTATAGTTTGCCAAAACCTCTGCAGGAGGAGAGGATGATCCCTGCATATAAATCTGACAGAAGAAAGAGATGAAAATAGAGTTATGCTGCTGCAGATATGAATATACAGGAGGGAACATTTACATTCAGAGGTGATATACAGCTCTGTATATGCAGGAGAGGTCTTGGTGTTTTATATCAGGTGAAAGAGTATACCTGTAGAAAAACATGATGTCCACTTTAAGGAACGCTTCGTCCAAAAACTGCTGAGGCTAACCTCCAGAGGCTTTTACATCAAATTAGATACCATTCAAAAACTGCAGAGCTTTCAAACCTTTAATTGCACGAGATAACGCTTTAAAAGGACAAGCAAACTTGTCTGATTCATAAAAAATGTAACAAGAAGAAAGAGTTTTGACATTATTTGTCCGGTAGTGCACTCGACCCTTTGCACATGCTTTGTGAATTGGATGCATTTTTGCTCTTTTGCACCAGCTCAGTGGGCACAAAGCGCTGCGATGCTTTTGTGAATCAGACCCCACTGACTTTTATCTTAGTGAGGAGGTGTGGTTGGAAAAGAAAAAACAATAAAAACATACTTTCTGTGTGATAATAGGTGCAATAGCAAATGTTTGATGCCCACTGTGCAGTAGCCTTTTCACTCGCTGACAGAAGTGTTTCCCACACAGACGACACCTGGGCGAGCTGCCCAGGTATATTTATGTTAGGATCCTGTAAATACATGGCTACAAGTAGACAATACTGTATGCAACCAGCATTCAGATGAACGATTCAGTCCTTAAAGCAGAGGTATGGTCCTTTTGGAGTCTTTATTCGAGTGTAAATTCTATTTTTATCATTATCTGGTCAGAAATCTGAGGAGAACTAATTTGAAAACATGTCAAATGCTGATACCTTTTATTTGAAGCTGGAACCCAAGAACCCACAAGACTCTCCGAGCATGCTGGGAATCAAAAGTTTTGAAGTCAAACTCAATGAAATATGGAGAGCATATGCCAGCAGAGGGAAAGAAACTGTCAGACTCCTTCATGTAGATGATTATATAGTTCTGGTTGCACACTCAGATAGAAAGATACAATTCAAGAAGAGCTTTTCTCATCTCAGAGAAGATTTGCAGTCATGAAATAAAGCGTAGAGAGGTCAGCGCCATCCAATCAGATGCTGGATATGTGAGGGGGCAGGGGTTTCTGGAGAGTTCCCACTATTGTCAGTGGAACAGCATGTCTAGACAGAGGTCTCATCAGAAGGGGTTTTCAAACGCGCTTCTTATGCAAGAGCTGTGGTTTCAATCTGTGCTGCTGCCTGCTCTCACTGTCCATACAGAGAACAGCATTATTTTATTAATCAACCTCTCTCATATTCCTTTGAGAAATGATGTTTACAGAGAAGTAACGGCAAAAGGGAAAAATGTGATTTAACAGCACCTCAGCTTGTACAGGTAGAAAGTTGAACAAATATAATTCTGACCTGGGAGCTAGAGAGAAAAAAGGAGAAGTGAGAGCTATATGCCTCAAGTTAAGGGCTGAAAATATTCTCAGCCTCATGTTTGGTATCAGCCTTCTCTCAGCGCTATCTTCTCCCAAACTGCAAAACTTTGCAGCTGTGAGTTTTCTTCCAAAGGATAGAACTTTTCTAACAAGAGAGCTTCAGCCAGCATTTTAAATTGGGCTGTGTAGAGACTGCTTCATCCATTTTTACTTGGTAACAGTGTTGAAGGGTTTGAGGGCTCATGACCTAAGTTGAACTCAGGGTTGAGAGACTTAGAAGACAGAGAGGAGGACAAAAATAGTTTGAAACCACATCATTGTGACTTGGCTCTTCAGGTGTGGGAAGGTGCCAAGTCCTGTTTGAAAATGACGTCAAAATCCCCAAAGCTAGTCAGCAAAATGGAGCATACTTGAAACATTTTTACAGTAACTGGGCTTTAAAAATGTAATTGTTTTGAAGAAACATCAGTCTCTTTTGGTTCTTTTGGTCGGTAGGTGCCAAACTCAAGCTAAATCTCAGAGAACTGCAGATTCTCAAACTGAAGCCTCCAGCAGATGCCCCGCCCCCTGGTGTCTGGCTGCAGTATAGGTCATAAGCCCCGCCTCCCCATGTATTCCAGATATGAGCCGGGAAAACTTTAAAAATTATGATACCTTGTAGAAACGTTTCTCTTATCCTTACAAAGGTGGTATGACGATGTCATCTGGCTGCATGGTGTTCAGGTGGTTTTTGTCTGAGAAGTTAGTTTCTCATTAGTTATTGGACGTTAAAAACCGTGTTATTAGTTTTGTTTTACGATAGTTGACAGCTGCCGTTCGTGAGTAGTTTTTATCGGGGATATAAGAAACTTGGGGAAAGAGCCAAAAGGAGACTAAACCTTCTGAAGAAGAAGAAATAAATATTTTTATTTCTCTTTCTCTACTGCGCAGACTCTGGCTGCACAATGGCGGCTAGAGAAACGGGGTTTTTTGGCTTCAAAATCGTAGAACGGTGACAGGCGGAAGCACGCTGTCCATTCTATAAACAGTCAATGGTCACACATGTTGACCAGCATGTTGACGTTAAAACTTCAAATTCAGAAATTTGTTCTCAGTGCAAATACTGTCAGAGAGTGACGTAGTGATTAAATGTGCAATTAATCACGTTTTTTTCATCCCAGATCGTTTTTGAGAACCTATTTTATGTTGATAAGAAGAAAAAATGTGAGCTCAAATAAACTATCCTACGCTATCTTTACATTCCAGTCATGACTCAGATTCTCATGTCGGCTGTGTGCGTAATGAACGAGCAGCAGAGATGCTCCTGCTCGACACACTTTGTAACACCACATCAAGGCTCGCTCAATTAAGAATAATTTTCCATGGGGCTTTATGCTAATCCAGTGCCACTGCTACGTTACGCACTAGACTGCTGTACATATTTAATATACATTTGGATCTTCAAAGCATCTTGTGTGTCACACCAATGTGTCGCAATCCCTCTCCGCGAGCCTTCTCAAACTGAATGAGTCACACAGCTGGAGACTAAAAATAGCCCCTAAGTCTCCCTCCTTGGCTCCCAATCTCTCCCTCTTATCTCTTTACCCCCTCTTTGCTTCTGTGTCTTTTCTACCATTCTCTACATCGGCATTTTCCATGCAAATAGCCCAAACTGGTGAATGAGCGTATGAATCATCAGTGTCCTCTGGAAGAGAGCGAGCAATAACCCAGGAGGGAGGAAACAAAAGGAAAAGATGATGCAGCACAGCTGGGGAATGATGAACTCGGAATATGGGTCATGGCAAGATGATGTTATCGGAGCTTAAATCAGACAAAGGGAAGCGATATGGCTGCGTTCCATATTTATTATTATGCAAACGTAACCTACTTCTCCAAGCAGCCAGTGCCTCGACATGAAGCTATTATTTTTATTATCTATTAAAAGAAGCTAAGTCAAATTAATCCTGATGAAAATACTTCCAGAATATTGTGTTCCATACTGGAAAAGAGCACTATCTGTTCTAGTCTGCTGCCAGAGATTTGTACATGGGAACTGCTGCGTCAAGCAAATCCAGTCAACACATACTTCCATACTTAAAGAGGGGTTTCGTGTTTTAAAGAGGGGTTAGTCTGCTATCCCACGTTTTAAACAAAGCAACAATTCTGGATGTTCATGCTAAACATGCAGATTTTTCAAACTCTACATATTTATATTTGGTAGAAATCTCTGAATATGTCCAAAAACTGCTAAAAATGGTCAGTTCTATAAATGGCCTCAGATCTGTGAATCATGTAAAGAAACTACAGGGCACTAGTGAGAAACTTCAAAGTTTAAAAAAAAGTGCAATACTTCTCTTGATGTCACTTGACACTGTATTTCACAGGTGTTTGATAAATATGTGACTGAAAACAAGTTTCATGTGGATAAGTTCCTCTCATTTTTAACTTGGCTGTGTTGAAAACTAAAATCTGATTGGTCAAATCTCCTTCAATGTCTGAGATCTTAATGGCCCCAGTCCCACAAAAACTGTGTCCTAGTTTACCTTTTGGCACTTTTCAACTCTCTATTTGTAACCAACCTGACAGAACAGAGAAGTACGAAGAAAAAGCCTCCACCCGTACTCCGTCATGACATGACCTGCCCACTGACCGGTAATCCTGATGCGTCTGTCACCGCTGCTGGAGCATAAATTGAAGGTAGTGACAGGATGACATTTCAGTAAAATTGCATTTTAAGGGTGTACCCAACTCACAATTCTGGCAGTGGCTTTACATTTGGCCAAAGTTGTCACTCAAGTTGGAGCTCATGCAACCGTTAGAATCTCATTATTATATTTAATGCATTATCTTATCATTATCTTATCATTATCTTATCTTCTCCTTCCGTAATGCATGCAGGTGGTTTGGGATCCACCATGTATCCCATTATGTAGCCACAGTATTCATTTCAGAGCCCTCTCCCATGTCCTCGCCAACTTACTTCCCCCCCTACTGGCTCCTGGCGAAGAACAGTCGCTCATTAATAGAACTAACAGCCCAGGCCTAAGAGGCTTTCATCTGTTCATCCAAGTACGCTGCATTCTCAAAAAAACAACATTACCAAAGTGGTGCTTGGCATGAGGAGCAGAGTGGAAATTCATCCAGGGAACCTTGTTTACTTGGAGGGATTTGATGCTTGCAGTGTTCTTTTTTTTTTGAGGGGTATAGCATCAGAAAAAGGCATATGCTTTATCCTGGCACCTGTGACCGTAGCCTCATGTAAAGTCAATGACTTTGTTCTAAAACAGAGTTCTTTTGCCTGCCATTTGTGCAGATTACAGCCAGCTTAAAATGAAACCCTAAACCCCTCCTTTAGCTTAAGCATGATCCTGATAAAAAAATATTGGAATATGTCGTTCCTAAATCTTCCACAACTCAGATTCATTGGGCACACGGGTTGCACATGAAGGTAGAGTCGGCAATTTGCTTACAAGGATGGCTTGCAACCGTGAACCAATTCTCATCGGTCACTTAAAAGAGCCGTTCAAACAACTGACTTGTTCACAAAAGCCACATCTCTTTTTGGTGAGGTTTGGATGTGTTTTCTCTAGTGCAGTGATTCCCAACCTGTGGTCCGTGGCCCCCTGGTGGGCCGCGAAGATATTGCAAGTGGGCCGCCAAATCATTTTCAAAATAGTCTGAATTTGAATGAAGGGTAGCTATATTAAGATACAAATCTAATTTTTGAGACCTAAAAGTGGGCCCTGAATTGGAAAAGGTTGGGAACCACTGCTCTAGTGATATCAAAATTGCACCACATGTTCTAAAAAAACAGTGCCGTCCCTGGGAATTTTGGCACTGTAGGAAGGTGTCAAGTCCTACAGGAAAACAGCATTTCCATTAAGTTTTTCAGCAGATGCATCCCCCTGACACTTCCCTTTCCTTCTCTTCTGCAATGAAACTTGTTTTTTTGCGCGCACACGTTTTTCTATCCTCAGTAATCCTGCTATGCTTTTACACATCCTGTAATTCAGAGATAAACCACAAGCGTGTAAAATGTTTTACCATCCACTCACTATATTACGGCGCTACTGAATTTCCCTCCTTCTCCAGAGCTTGTTAAAAGCTCCACCCTTGAGAAATTCCCACCACAGCGTGTATTAGACTCTCCTTCACTCACGAAACACGATTAGTAGGCAGTCTCGGTCGCTGACTGCATAATTACAGTAGCTGCAGCCTTAGTACATCAGACGTTCATTTCATACAGATTGCAAGTGCACGTTGCATGAAAGTCACTGCAAAACAGCCACTGCACCTATCATGTATCATCACCTCCTCCTGCATACAGCAATTTTGTTAATTTATGTCTGACTGCTGTAAGGCTGCTCTGCATTCCATGTCTCTATTACAAGAGGATTTGCATTTACAGAGTTAATGTGCATGGAGGTGGGAATTGTAACATGCAGAGTAAGCTTTGAGTCTGTTTTAGATACTTTAAAGTTGAAGCATTTGATTTGCATAACACTGCTTCAGCCATGGAAGGAAGAGAGTGTGAGAACCTGCTCTAACTAGCTCCCTTGTTGCACCAACTGTTGGTGTAGCAATCAATAAAGCATGGACAGCTCTGCTTGGGGAATTATCAGCAGGGCCGGATCGCATCTTTGACCAATCAGCTGGCTTGGATGACAGTACCTGTTGCGTAAATGATCAGAAACACCATATGCCAGACAGAAGGATGATGAATGTGAGCGGTGGATGTGTGAGGGAATTGGGAACCCCCGACTAGCTCACAGGAAACAGCGTCTGTTCTTCGCAATCCATTTTTGATTGCCGCCGTGCCTGTCAGTCATGGCATTCAGAGGAACCCGTCACAACCGTGTTCCCCCCCGTCCCAGAGACAGTTTGACTTGACAGAGTTCTGCTGGAAGCCTACAGGAGCAGCTCAGCTCTCTGAAGCAGGGGAATCATCAGGGT
Organism: Thalassoma bifasciatum; assembly: GCA_008086565.1. NCBI lineage: Eukaryota > Metazoa > Chordata > Actinopteri > Labriformes > Labridae > Thalassoma > Thalassoma bifasciatum. The sequence goes on along the minus strand of RPOG01002104.1, from coordinate 11,861 downwards.
ATGTCAGGTAGACGAGGGAAGCTACACTGCCTGGTTTGTCTGCAGGGAAATTTCATCGTATTTTTTTTAATTTAATTCTGTGGCTTTCTCCGACATGTTGAATATGCTTCATACTCTTTTGGGCTCACCTCTTTGCCATCACCAACTTCAGAAATCACAAGATTTCCATCAAGACAAGAGTGAGTGAACACAAACGCAGAGTCAACAAACTTATGAATAATAGTATCACCTGCATAAGGACAGATATTACAGTCAGAATAGACAAAACCGTGTCATTAAATTAACTCTAATTGAAACAGGCCCCAGAAGTGAACCCTTTAAAACACATTTTGTAAAGTCTGATTGAAATGTGGACTAAATGTAATAATTTGAAACCTTTGAAGATTAATTAAATGAAGTTTTGGCTCGTTTTCAGCCAAACCTTTGCTCAGTTGCATTTGTCAAATGTCCTTCATTTAAAAAAAAAATCCCAAATTGTGAACTGTCTCATTAAGTCCATGTTTTTAAGTCATTCACCAGATTTTGACCTTCATTCAGTTCAGATTAAAAAAAAAATCACATAACATTTGATGTTGCTTTTGTCATTTTTATTTTTTTTTTCCTGTAACCAAAAAAATGGCAATCTAAAGGGTGAAAAAAAATCTATATCCTACCGCTACTCATTTGCTACAGGCTACAACTCTTGTATGGTGCAAGCTTTGTTGCATTTCATTCTTTAAATCCACCCTTTTGCTGGGATCAGGATAATCCCAATCCCATTTGGGAATATGGTGGTTCAGAAACCGAGGGCTTTGTTGGGATGAAGACCAAAACTGGATTATGTTCCTAAATCCAATTCAAGATTCCTTTACTGTTTTATAAAATAATGAATGAACTCCCGACTTAAAGAATATTAGCTTCAGCGTGCTACACACCAATTTGCAAAAACCTCTGCATGACATAAGTTTGTCTTGGGTCTCAACGACAGCCTTTGAAATTTGCACCGTCGAGCCTTTGTCTGCACATTCTGCAGCATATTTAGATCTCTTATTGGCAGCTGCATCATGTCACACCCCAAGCACATGCTTAACAAAAGAATGCATTTATCCTCTGCCAGCCTTTTGAAGTAACAGCCAATAACTTCCAGAGCAAAAGCATGTTGTTCAATTCCAACAAGACTGGAACAAGTTAATTTTTAATATTGTTGACATGTATCAGTGTCGTTCGAGGAAAGATAAAGCACTTTGTGCAAACAACAGCCAGACAGAATGCACAGTGCCCTGCACTTAAAATCTGTCGATCACCGCCCACCTACAAACACACACAGTGCTGCTGTGTTTCCATCCCTCACTCCCTTTATGTCTCTCCCTTCTCTCTTTTCTGCCTCCAAGAGCAGGTTGCGGGGAGTCATTTGCTAATTGGTTTTGCAGAGGAAACGTATTCGCTCGCCTCTTTCTCCTCTATACCCCAGGGCTCTCTTCCTCTTAGATGATTCCCCTGTCTGTTGCTCCTGCCAACTCAGGCGAGCATTCGCCGAGACTTGTTATTCTTCTTCTCGGTGCGGTGTAAATCTGTGGGGCTGCAGGGGCTTCAAAGACACTTCCCCCAGACCTGAGAATTATTAGGTGTTAAAGAGAGTGCATCTGTTGCTTCACACGTGTCATACAGAGGTAGAATAAATCAAAATTTGACCAGCCTTTGCCATCTTGGGGCTCAAATTTGTTTTTTTTTTTATAAAGGAATTATGCAGTACAGATAAAAGCTTTATTTGAAGAAAATAGCCTCCAGCGCTAAAGTGCAGGGTCATACTTGTAATTATGGTCTAAATGAACGAAGAGTTTGTTTGATTTCATCCAGGTGTGTCCTCAGCATGTTATTCCCCTCTCTCTCTCTCTCTCTCTCTCTCTCTCTCTCTCTTTCTTGTAAATGAGTCGCAGTATAAATGTACAAAATGGGTCAGGACCGAGTATAGTAAATAACAGGCTATTTTTGCTCAAAGAGGTGCTGTGCACATGGGCCGTGACGCTGAGCATAAATCACGTGTGTTCGTTGTCCTGTTTGTCAGTTACAGCAACATTCTCTTTGAACTCAAAATTAAGGCTGAAGTATCTTAAATCCAAGGTTCATGCATGAAATAAAGATGCATCTTATTCCTGTTTAACAAGTTCAACAATACTCACTTCTCGAGGGTCACACATTTTTTAAATCGAACCGCCAGGTTTCTTGAAAACCACAAATGGGGACACTTTCTTAGGAAGTATTCAGGAGTTCATAAAAAAGAAAAATTAAGGCTTAAAAACATCATGAATGTGTCCAATTCACATGAAGGGATTGAAGTACATGCCTGGAAAATATTTTCTATCAATCAGATATCCTTGAGTCAAGCCTTGAGCACTTGTCAGAGGCAGAGCTTTAAATTTTAAAGAGAGGATATTGTGCTTTTTCACATTAAACCTAGTTATGTGGTGTTTCTAATCTTTTTCTAGAACATTTCCAGATGTGAATTTGATTGAACAAATGTGGATTAATTCAAGATTAAGAAGGGGATAGTCTTCTTTAAATGGGGGGAATATTCTGCTTTCCCATTATTTAAACCCAGATTGATCTAGTATCAATTAAGTATTTTTCATTTTATTTATTCTAGTCTGCTGCTTAACTTTGGTTTCGGCCAAAATATTTGTAGAGAACCCCAGTGTTAAGTGGAAATGTAATAAATGCAGTCAGTACATATTTTTAAAGAGGTGGGTATCCTGCTTCAATGAGAGGTGATTCTGCTTTTAGATCATTTTGCATGGACAAGAATAAATTGAAAAAGCCATCACATAAGGAGAAGCCCATGGAAGAAATTGGAGAAATGGGGCCTCAAAAACAAAGGTCTGCTCTTAGCTTTCCCACTGAGAAGCCTCAAGGAATTCTGGCCAATCAGATGAGAGGGGTGCTTTGAAGAGACATTCGCAAAACTAAGTGTTTTTCTGGCAGAGGCTCAAAAAAGGTATTTCTGAAACACGAATGTGGGAATAATAAGGAGTTCTTTTTTGTGAAGCTATAACAGGGGATGCCAAAAAAGACCCAGCATTCAAGGTGGTACATTGGAATCTTCCTTTTTTCCTCTCTTGGTAACCATCTTAGCAACAAACTCCAGAAAAACTTCAGAAGATGTCACTGAAAAACAGTCAGAAATATACGCTTTCATTCTTCTTTGTTATGTAATTGTGTCAATCCTAGCTTTAAACTCAAACCACTACCACCAGACACACTCCCTGTCATGCTCCTGTGACAGGTTCACAGATGAACTCTCAAGTTTCACCCATGTGACTGGCACTGTCTCGTTGGTCCCTGGGTGACAGAGAAGAAGTCGCGTCCTCGGGGCGATGTGTGCAACTCAGAGCAGAGATGAAACTCCATCGGCTGTGTTTTGTCTGCTGTCACGCCGAGCTTTATTTACACCCTGAGCTTCTTTGACTTTTGGGACTTTGCTGCTCATGTTTCCCATCGCACTGAGAAAACACACTGCACGGGAAAGTTCTAGCATTGTGAAAAGAAGAACTAAATGATTAGCAGCTTCTTAAAGATAATGAATGTCACAGAGTTGGCCAAGATATCATAACTGGTTTACTAAGAGCCTTCCAAAAAATGTAGCCATGCTTCCATCCTTCTCTTGGATTCACGGTAAATGGGATAGGACAGTGGTTCCCAACCTTTTCCAACTCAGGGCCCACTTTTTGATCTCAAAAATGTTTCAGGCCCACCTCCAACCCAATAAGTGGTGGCTGTATAACACCAGTGTATAACACCGCCATAATATAATGGAAAAAAAAAAAAAAGTGATAATATTTAAGTCTGATAATTGGTCAATAATGTAACACATGCTAAGCCAAAAATGTAATTATTTCATTTTGGGTCTGTTATTCAATCTTACATTCTTTTTGTTACCTATGGGGCACAGCACTAGTGTCACATTTTCCACAAGCTATTTTAGAATTTGGGTTTTACAATATTTCATTTTATTACATTTCAGGTTGTTGTTATGTTACAGGTCATGTTACTCATAGAGCCTTAACGTTTCTTCTTGGAGGACTTTTTTTCCCCCATGTATGAATCTCTGAAGTGTTTTAATTGCCTTTAAAACTGGCCTGAGTTTGACATTTGAAACGTTGCTATATTTGTCTAAAATATTTATTTGTACCATGTATCTTTTTGTAATTACACCCCCATAAAATCATACTTTTTTGGAAATGATTTGGCGGCCCACTTGCAATACATTCACGGCCCACCAGGGGGCCACGGCCCACAGGTTGGGAATCACTGGGATAGGAGCTTTGGGGGGGGGGATGTCTTGCTGTTCTTTCATTTGCCTTGGTTGCAGCTCAGTGTGTTCGGAGTTTGGAGCCACGCAGATGGCCAAGTCTTTACTCTTTGATGCTAAGTCTACCCGACGTTTTGCAATAGATACATGTGAGTCATGTTCCTAATGCTCAGTTACTTGTCTACATCTACAGTTAAATCATCCAAAGTTAATTCCAACACAGCTTCAGAATAAAAATACACAAAGTCATTCATGTTAACAGATGGACTCTGGAAGCAGTCCTTGGAGAAACGGAGCAGTAATTGAATGTACATGTTAGTATAAGCATACTAAATTTCCATTTCACCTCAGCAGCGCATGTTTGATTCGATGCATATTCCATTATTCCCCCCTCTGTTTGAATGCATGTGCCAGTTAATTAACAATGACTTGATGCATCGAAGTGGAGCAGCTGTGCATTCACTTATTTCCTCTCTGGGTTAAATATTTAATTGACTCGCTATCTTATCACACACAGAAAAGAGACTTCTGTTCTGGATGCATACATAACGAACATGCTGGGGTCTATTTTGTTTTTGTTATTTGCTGATTATGTCATTCATGCCAGTCAGATTGCATCGTTGCATTTTTTCAGTGTGCTCTCATCACATCATTTTCACCCTCACACACTGATTTTGTGCAATGAAAAGGCCACTAATGAGCTAATAATACACTCGCATTCATACACCCCAGGCTATGCTCTCAGCAGAGTGGGGTTCGGTGCCTTGCCCAAGGATATTTCCACATGGAGACTGCATGAGATGGGGGTTGATCTCCTTATCCTTATGCAATTATCTGTTATTTTGTACTACTCTGTGATTTTGGTGCAGTTTTGTCTTTTAGTATCTTGAAATAAGACTTTTCTGGGCTTGTCAGGAGAATGTGGCTAATGGTAGTTTTAATATGATAATTTTCAGGAAAAATTAGATGAAAACTTGCTTGAATTGTCCATTAAGATAGTTGAAACTATGATACAATTCACGAAACAGTTGGCCAGGAGAGACCAGGGGAACACAACCATCCCAAAATGCAACGCCTGCCAACACAAGGGTTTGGTTGGGAAAGGCTGTGAGGCATCAAACGACATCTACAGAGATGTTTCTTGTGGTGTTTCTGAAGAATATGACATCTAACCATGGGTGCATTTAGTTCTCTTCTTTCCCTTTGGAGTGAAAGATCCCAAAGCTTGCTGTTGTACCTAATCCCTTCACCTTGATGAAGGATGCTCTGCTTGTCTGACTTTAAAAAAAGTGCTTTGAGAAAAGGGACAATGAGTGCCTGTGATATTAGCCAAGAGGATATATTGGCAAGGCTTGTTTTTTTGTCATGGAAGTGTCCTATGAAGACTTTAGGGTCTGAAATTTGGTGCAGTTTTGTGATTATCCTGCACAAAATATTTAATTCCCACAAGTCTGGTGCAGATAATACAGATAAATCTTGCGCATATTCAAAACATGCACTGGAACTTGTACTATAAGAAGTTAGATGGTGCCTACTGGGCCACCAGCTAGATAGAGTCTTTCTGGTGACCCTAATCCCTGCTGATTAGGAAAGTAACCACACTAAATGTAGTGGTCCTGTCAACTGGATTGTGGTGACTATCTGTGTGGCATCAGCCAAACAGACTGATAAAATGGTGCAAGAGGAAAGAATAACCTCCCTGTCTTTAAAACAGCCCCAGTGATAGTGTTACTGGGTTAGCACTGAGGATAAACAGATTGATTTGAGAAACCCAAGCTGTCTCTCCCTTCTTATGTGTGTCCCCAGGCCCCTACCAACTGCTGCCTGACTCATTATTTAATGAAAAGACTGTTTTCACTGCACTCGCCATCTCAGTTGGTGTCTTTTCCACAGCATACAGAAGAGAACAGGCATTCTGCCAAGTTGATTATGACTTTTTTAACCCTTGAGCTGGAGTGTGATTCATCACCAGAGCATTTCCTCATCATCTAGACCCCTGAGTGCTGAACAACAGGCCCGTCTCTTTGCATCGTGCTTGCAAAAGCCCATTCCACCCTTGACCTCACCTTGCCCTCAACCTGCACAAAGTGACAGCTCTCCCTGACTTCTCCTTGCATGTGCTAGAACTCCAAACAATCACACCGAATACCCACAGCCACTCTCTTCCAGCCAATTTAACACACACAAAGCTGAATTAACTAGTAATCCTGTTTTCTCCCTGGGGCTGTCTTCACTTTACACTTGTCTCGGTGAATTATTGTTGGCGCTGCCTTCTTCTGCTTCCACGGCTCCATTTACATCCCAGGCCCTGAGACGAAGGTGGAACATGCAGCAGCTGCTGACACATTTGCATTTGCACCTAGCTTCAAAAAGAAGCATATTTACTTCTTAAATCTTTATTGCAACCACAAACGAAAGAGCGAGCAGTACATAAAAAGATACAGGATGAGTCCTCTCGCATGGAGCTGGAGTGTCCATAAGGCGTGAAGGATGCAAGGGGCAGAAAGGCTTATTATCAATCTGTGTCACGCTCTCAGACAGAATGTCAAGTCGTCTTTCAGTTCAATGACTCTCCAGTCCATCAGTGAGCAAAGACGCATGAGCCCAGCCCGGAGGCTGTACTGCATCTATGCATCCATGCAGTCAGAACTGTACAGGGCGCAACTCGCCTGGGAGCCCCTCACGAGTAAACCCCCTTCCTGTGTTTGGATGCTTAGCTGTCATGTTGCTATTAATCAGAACCTCAAGCTGAGCGAGCCATAACAAGAAGCAATCTGTTGATTAAGTTGAAATTGAGTGCAGCTATAAACATCAGATTTGCATGTAAAAGCCTTGTCAGTGCGTTGTGCTTATTCGGAGCTTTTGTAGAATGAGTCTGCAGAAGTACAGGAACCTCAGGAGACCTCAATGCAGGGGTAAACTCAGGGAAGCCGATTTCCCTTACTGTCTTAGAAATGCAGTACCAAATGGTTGGGAAGTATGACCTAATGTAACCCCAACATCAGGCTGAGGGCTCCAGAGATTCAGCGGCTCGTCGCTGGCTGGACAACAAAGCAGAGGAGACCTTGGCAAAGGAAAGTTAGTTTGTAGTGTTCTTTGTCCAAAGTCAGTAAATAAAAAGAAAAGTTTCTTCTTTCATTTTTTTCAGTGGCCCTTATCATCCTTTGTTGCTTAATTCTTTTTCCAAGTTGTCATCCGTGTTATTTGTCATGTTTCAGGAACTACAGGTTTCCTGGAGCTCAATTTTTGACTTCTCCAACATGGTGCTAAGTCCCATGTACAGTAGATAAAAAATACACAGCCCATAATGTATGGAGAGAATTATAAAGGTAATTGTGACAGTGCCAGACCAGTGCCAGTAGGGGGTGTAAATAATGAAGGCCATTCTGCAAAGATGGCACCATGAAAAGAGAAGACGGAGGCTGTTTTCCAAAGCGCCTACTACCTACTACATACTACAGTCGTAGGTAGTAGGCACTGCTTTAACTTTATCATAAATAATCCATGAGTACATTTCAGTCATTAATTCACCACATCAATCAGTGGAGAAGTTACAGGAGCAATAAAAGTGGATAAGTTAAATTAGATGTCAATGAGATACAAAGGAAAATAAATAAATGAAATTAAGCATGTGAAGGAAGTTGTAATTTTTTTGAGAATTTTTATGTTTTTTTCATTATTTTTAGTGGTTCAAGGAACAATTTTGATTCATTTAGGAAAACAACAAATTCAGGGAGATATAAGAGTCCCGATTTTATTAAATTTGTAAAGGTATAAAAGTTTATTACAGCAAAATCGCCATATTTGATTTTTACTCCTGCACCAAAAGTTATTATGTATTGAAAAAAAAACTGAAACCAACTGACTTTATTTTTACAGCTGGTGGAAAAACTGCGTCCTCATTACCCCCCCATCTCTTGGACCATTTCACATTTTTGTTGTTGTGTTGTAGTTGAGCTAGTTTATTCCAGTAGGTGTCAGTAATTCACCTCAACCTGAGCGCCCCCAAACTGACAAACGCCATTAGCGCCGTGCATTGTGGGAAACAGTACACCAGGTAGACTGGTCCGTTGCATACTGAGAAATTTTCTCCGATCAGTAGGTCATCCGGGAACTTGTAGTTTACTACAGATCTCGCAAGTTTTCGCATACTGCCTACTACATACTGAATTTCAGCCGAAGTAGTTGGCACCGCTTGTGTAGTAGGCGGTTTGGAAAACAGCCAAAATTTTTACTGGTCAAAGCTTTTTCAGAAAACTTTATTGTGAACAGAGGGTTCTCCACCATCAGAAAAGGTACCTCCCCCTGAAAACATACCCTGGCAAGGCTGTTTTCAGGGGTAGATTTATTACCTGGAACTAAATTTCAACCCATGTGTAGAATCTTTGTAAAAATGTTAATACCAGCACGAGTATGAGCGTTAAGTCATGCTGCCATACATCTTCTTTGTAATGATACAATTTCATGGGTTGAGACAATATCTCATAAAGTGATGTCCATGACATGCAGGCTGAGAGAATCCAGCACGAGAACACTTTCATTACATGTTCATTGATCTTACAGCACCAGGCTGTTACCCCAGCCATTAAAGTGACCACAGTCTTGCTGATGTGGGCTGCCTGTAAAAAGTAATTAGACTGAACACAGATCCCATTCGCGGTGGCAAGGGTCGGAAATTTTGCACGACTGATCAATTTTTCCACCCCGTTGGAAATACGCGCAGAATCTTATTCCCTGTGCTGGGATGACATTGCCGTCACATTGGAGCAAACCCTTGGGCCTTTAAGAGAACGCATTTTGTAAAACATGCAATTATATTTGGAATATTTTGTCGAAGGCTTGAAAAAAAACTTGATTCAAATCATCAAGTGGCTTTTCATCTTCGCTCATTGTCTGAGAACGCCTGCTGGACATTGCATGTTTTTTTCGTCCTCCTCCTGCAGGCTGAGTTCAATGAGAAATATTCATGACTGCTGACAAGTCCTTGTGTGTGGGCTCTGCTTCTCACAGTTTTCACCATGGAAACCACAGATGGATGAATCAGGGTAACAATGGATGATATTATAATCCAAATGCTCCTTGTTGTTGAAAATAAAGGAGCACGATGATGATGTGCACTTCTGCTTGATGACAATCTCCGCTCCTGTGACACCCAAATAAAACACTTGGCTCGGTGTTCTGCTTAAATTCTACAGCCCTCATTTGAATCCCACCCTCCCTCTTGTGCATTTACTCCCTGCCACAGGAGAAGCTAAAGCTCAAGGCGTATGTTTGAGATTAAAATGTCACCAGGTCAAACTTGGTTTTGGAAAATCCAGGTGAGGGTTAGTAGAGGGAACACACTCTGCCAAATCAAGACGTAAGGCCATAGTCGAAGAATGCAGCAGTACAGTAGGTAGATTCCAAATACAAGTCTGTCTAGTTGTAACACTCTCTTCCCACGCAACTGCTCCCACCAGGTTATTTCTGTCGCATTGAATACTGGAAAATCCTTGGAGACTCATAGATGTGTGTGATTCGGTTAGGATCAGGGACAATAGAAGCGTCTCATCTCCACAGAAAATGTCTTACAAGAAAAAGATTACAGGGAGAAAGACAACATTTCACAATCATCTTTGTGCTGTGTAATGCTGTGAGACATAGCGGCCCATTGTTCGACTTCTAATTGCAGAGTAGTTGCACAATATGGAGGCTTGAGAAGAATTGGTTTATATGGAGCGAGTGGACTGCACTCAGCGTTAGTCGACAACCTTTTAATTTGACAAAAATAGCACTTTTACACTGATGCAGTCAAACCTCAGAGAAGAACTGCCCCTGTAAAGGTCCAGCATTTCATTAAGGAAGCTAATCCACCACAGATGACTCAAGACCCCAACCAAACATTCTCAAGAGCTCTACTAAGTCACTCTCTGACACAAAAAAAGGGACGTCACGTCATTGACCCACATATAAAGGCATATGTCTCACGCTTTGGTAGCCCCTGGAACATAGTTAAACTGCCGAATTTTACTTATTGAATGCAAATAATTAAGGCCTTGTTGAGTGCAATCCCTTCTGAAATATTACTGAAGCAACTTGATAAGGTGGGGTACTCCACCTGTTGCCCATGAGCAGCTGGGATAGGCTCCAGACTCTGAATGGAATATAAAAAGGTAGAGATAATGCATGGAGATTAAGCCAAGGTCAGCAAGATATTTTCCGGTAGTCAAAAGTTGAAGCAGTTCTGTTTTTATCAGGGCCGGGGAGAGCATGTTCAGGTGTTCTTTTAACTCTGTTTCCCAGTCAACACAACTACTGTGTGGAGAGATTACACAACCCGACAGCAGTAGCAGCAAGCCTGAGGTAGAAACGTTTAAAAAAATACACCCTGGCCTTTAATCTTCAGATTCTCAACATTTCCCACCTCCTCACAGAGATATTTTAGAAACACACTTCTGAAAGGTTGTCCTCACTCTGCAGCATGCACAGGAAATAAAAAGAGATAACAGTCTCAACTTTTTTATTTGATGTTATTCTCTATAAAAATCTTGATTTGTTGCGATAGTTAGTAAAAACTGACCTTTAAGTTAGAACAAAATTCACAGTTTATACTTCGTCAGATTTGGAGAGAAAACAAGGTTTACTTTCGTTTCAAGGGGGGAAAAAATCCAAAATTCACTTATCGAATTTGACAAGGTTAGAGATCACCAAACACACAGTCTGTCTCCACATCCTTGGAGTCCCTGGACCTCGCACGAAGTTTAGGTCAGGGAAATGGGTTGACATTGAGATTGTAGAATTGTGACTCTGTATCTAGTGAACCATGTATTCCAAGGTCATTGTAATCCTACTGCAGGATCTAAGTTCAGCCTCCTGTGAGACAGAGAGGGAATTTACAATCCCCTTTACCCTCTTATTTGTTGAAAAAAACTGCAGGCTGGAATTTATTCATGCACTCAAAGAAAAAAATTGTCTAGGAAGCAAGGACTTTAAGTCTCACAGAAGTATTTGCAAGTGATTTCTCTAAATCCAAAAAGAAATGCCTCATTGAGTCTCAAATTATGCATGCGTCTAATGAAAGCGTCTTTAGTCCTCAGTCTAGTATATGGGTCAATGACGTGACGTCCCTTTTTTTGTGTCCGAGTGCAATATTTCCTTCCATCATGAATTGAGTGTTTCATCACATTTATTTCTTTATTCTATGAAACCTGTGTTATTTGAACACATCTTTAAACTATTAGAATATAACATGTTTTTTTGTGTTTTGGTTCCTCAAACCCCCAAAATGTCAGGTGGTGCAACCGTCCTGACAAGTATCCACAGTAATTAAACTCTAAAAATTGAATGTCAGTTATTGTAAATGGAAATTAAAAATACAGTGACATTATTTTATGCTTGAACCTTTTTAAATAAAACATTCTTTGCAAATAAAAAATAATTTTAAAGCTGTTGAGAAATGTAAAAAACTTTTGTCCCGTAATTTTCACCTTGTCAAATGTCAGGGTGGTGCAACCGTAACATTAGACTTTTATTTTAAAGTGAAGAGAATAAAACAGGAAACAGGAAACTGCATCAGCCAGAGGAGCCCAAATGACAT